>VDFB02265025.1:0-103875 GCA_007258455.2 Sequoia sempervirens
AAAAGGTATAGATTCAAACTCAACCTCCTGCTCCCACACCCCTAGCTTAGAATTAATCTTTATCATCAACAGAAGATCCATAGCCTGGTCCAGAATCACACAAAGTCAGGCATAAACCAACCTGTGCCTTGAAGTAGTTAGACTATCAATCGAAAGAAAATGCCCAAAAGTAGACACTATACCCTTAAAGGCCTACTCATACCAAAATTCAAGAGGGATTCTGTGAAAACGAACCCACAATTGCGCAGAGTCAAAAGAACAAGAGTTTGGGGAGAAGCTAGCCACCCATTTCTTCAACACCAAAGTTGATTTCCCTATAAGCCACGACCCTCCTACCAAAACCTTCAGCAAATCCTCACCACAAGAGAAATAAAAGGAGAAGAAACCCTTTGCAAGAGTTGCTATCTCAACCTGACCTTTCAAAAATGACCAATTTTTTGCCAGCATCCTGACCATTTCAATATTAGGACACGGTCCCAAAAACTTGCCAACCAGTACTTGCTCCATGGAGAGGATACCTTTATCAATGATGAAATCCAACACTGAAACCAAATACTCACCCTCAGACAGGTTAGCAAAGAATTCTACAGGAGGTGAGGAACTTTTCTCCTTAAGTCTAGCACCAAATAAAGTTGTTGAAGATATCTTAAAAGTGAATTATTAGGTCTTTAAGTCAATGCCTCTTGCTATATAACTTTCCATGGGCACATGTCATCTTTAGATTTTTAGCATGAAACATGAAATAGTTGATCTCTCCTTACTACCCCCTCTCTCTCTCTTCCCTATTTTAAATGTACATTTAATGATTATTGCACTTTTTCAATCACCAAAAGTGAAAGATGAAAAGTAAATAACAATAAATTTTATTATTTAATATAGAAATTATTAATTCTTGACACCATTTGTTATGCTATGAATTAATGTTTTCATTCCATCTTAACTATACCATATGTTTAGGAGAATTGAGACCGTTGGGATGGTGGAGCGCAGGAGCAATGGTGGCAGTGATAGGCCGCAGGGGGGCCAGGGAGATGGTTTTTCAGTAGAATCGTCAGGGTTGCAGTCATTATAATGGTGGTCGGGTGAAGCTTCCCCCATGGTGTCCCCTCCAACAAGCATGGAAGGCTTCGGTAATCAAAAAAAGAGCATAGAATAATGGGGGAAATGGGGATCAAGGTCAAGGGGTTGTGGCTTCAAGGAATAGATGGGGCTACACTAACATGAGGCTAATGGAACCAGTCAACTTTGAAAGGGTGGCAAGAAAGTTTTGGAGGCCAAAATAGAATGGAAAGAATTCGAGGGAGGAAGAGGTAAACCCTTCTGTTGAACATACAACTATTGTTTCTCTTTTAATTAATAGTCAAGAATGGAATGAGTTAGTTAATGAGCTTAAGCATAAGGATTTTTTTATGAAGTGGAGTGGTCCCTAGTCGGCTTTCAAAAGGGTAAGGGATTGGTGCGATCAACATTGGGGTAGGTCCACGGTATTAAAAACCCTACATACTATTTTTTATCTGGTCATTTGTCCAACACCCTTAGATAAGGAATGGATTTTGAACAATGGTTCGTTTCTAATGGGGGGTAAGGGTTTTTAGATAAAAGATTGGATGCCTAATTTTATCCCTAAGAAGGAATTTATTATGGAGGTTCCTATTTGGATCCGGTTATATAATCTTCCCAATGAATACTGGAATTTGGAAACCTTGAAGCCGATAGGGGATAAGCTTGGGACCTTTGTAAAAGCTAATGAAGCTATAGCTAGTAAAGACTTTAGTATGTATCCATGTATTTGCATTCTATGGCAAGCCTGCCACCCCTTACCTGCTACGGTGGAGTTAAACTTAGGGGAAGGAATTTGGAAGCAACCAATTCAGGTTGAGGAGAATATTGAAATTTGTTCTATGCACAAAGAAATTGGCCATCCTGCAGAAGATTGCAGGCTTTGAGATAAAGGGAAAGGGTTAGAGTAGAATGCTAATTTTGAAATGCTCATATCCAAAGAACCCTCCTTTATAGCAAAGGACAATGACTTCTTACATGCAATGATGCAAGAGAGGATTTTGAATGAGAGTGGGAATGTGAGGGCTCCTACTATTGATGCAAAATTGGGTGTTTGGTCTGGCCTTCAAAATATGGAGTCCCCTAAGGGGGCTATGAAGTTACGAAACTTCGCAGAGGTACAACAACTCAGGAGTTCAGGCTGGCTCAAAATAGTTAGAACAAGGAGCTCCAGAGGAAGGAAAAAAATATATAAGGTTCAACAGTGAAGCTCTTAGGATGAATATGGTGACTGATTATCATGGGATGCTAGTTGAAACTTATTTTTTGGAGAGAGAGGTTCTTGAGAAGGAGAAATTTCCTAGAATCGTGCATAGTTAAAAAGAATGCAAACCTCTTGAGGGTGTCAATGGGTGTTTTGGCACTTCAATTGAAAGAGCATCTCCAAATAGTCCAGGTCACTTGGGGAACAGTCAGAGGGTTTGTTCAAAGTCGAGAAAGGGAGATAAGCCAGGGGAAGATAAAGTAAAAGATGTTCTTCCCTCTGGTTCCTCCCAGTTAACAGATAATAAGTTGGTTGTGGTAAACGTGGAGGATGAGGAGCCAGTCCTCAAAGATATTCAAATATCTCTAATAAGAAATCTGGAAAGCTATTTGGAAGAAGCTTGTGAGGATGGGAGTCTTTTAGAAGACTTTGATTCTAATCTGCCAACAAAGGACAAAGCTATAGATGGGGATGAGTTGGGTTTTCACTCTAAGGAGTGGATTCTAGAGAAAAGGACTATGTTACAAACCTTGGAAAAACAAACTAAAATCAAGATAAGGGAGAAGAAGAAACAAGGTAGGAAATCTATTAGAGTAAGGCTGGAGATTGTTGGAAGTGTAGCAAGCCAAAAAAAGTTGAGATCAGGAAAAGGTTGTGCCTTTTCCTAGGAGCAATGAAGGTCCTCTCATGGAATGTCAGGGGCTGCAATGCCCCTGACAAGCTTCATTTGATCAAAAGATGTTTTGATCAAATGAGATCGGATTTAGTAATTTTACAAGAGATGAAGCTTAGTGGCCTGGAAGTTCTCGCCTTTTGTAAGCGTTTTGGCACATGGAAATGTCTTATAGAAGAAGTTGAGGGAGCTTCGGGTGGCATAGGTATCATTTACAAAGAGGCAACTGTAGACACGTAAAATATACTAATTGATCTCATGCACTTGATCTTGATTAACTAACATTGTTTCGTCCTGAATCACCTCTTCAGCTTATCATCACTATTCATCCCTTAATTAAATAAATAATCATTTATCTAATTAAGTCATCATCTCCTATTAATTAAATAAATCAATTTTATTTAATTAATTTTGTAATCCCCTTTTTAATTAAATAATACATTTTATTTAATTAAATCTCTAAGTCATTCTATTGAATTAAATGAATCTTTATCCAACATCATCCCTCTTTAGTTAAATAAATCAAAATATTTATTTAATTAAATCTAAATCATTATTCCTCTCTTTTTTATTTAAATTAATCCAAAAATCTAAGTCAAAAGTCAAAATCAACTAATCTCCTTTAAATTAATCAAATCCTGATTAATTTAATCCTAATCACTCAAATCCTCTAGATTTTGTAACTTGCACATGAAAATCAATTTAATTGATTTATAAATCATCTATTTTCATTCAAAAAGGCATCCAAGTGGGAATATTCCTCAAATTTGAAATCTCCCCCCAAAAAGGACTTGTCCCTTTCAACAAAGCATTTAAATCTCTTACATGTCCTTTTCTTGAGCCATGTGCATGTGCTTCACCTTTCAACTCATTCTTCAAGCCATATTTTGAATTTGAATCTCCCCCCTCTTTGCACATTCTTCAAAATGTGCTCATTCCTCAACCATTCACATGATGACATGTGGCTTCTTCTCATTTGTTGAAGATTAGTCCCACATTGCTCTATTTTGAACATTCATCCATCTTGACATTCTATAAATGAAGAGCTCATCTGCTCATTTCATCGTCCACAATTTGAGTAGTCTTACCATACTCTAATATTTAGCAATATTCATCCATATCATTAAATCTTAGCTAGGTTATGCAGGTTTTTAGCTTGGAGCATTCAATCTTCATCAACAAAGTGGATCACTCATCAAATATCTTCATCAAATCAACATTGCATCATTGGAGTTGGGAAAGGGTCAATTTTCACATCAAATTGGCACCAATTCCCTCAAGAGATTAGGAGTTTGTTGGCTTTAGAATAGATTTTGATATGCTTTCAAGTTTCATTGTGTTCTTCCTTTCATTTTCTATCTCTTTTGCCATTCAAATTAATTTCTTGAGGAATCCTTATTCTTGCTTGCATTTGATCTCCTAATGTATTCATTTGTTCATGTTGTTTTGTAGGTATTTGGATTGGGGTTCACATTTTGGCGGTAGAAGGAGGGTTGGATATCATTAATTCTAACTTTTTTTTGAAATTTCTGTGTTTTTGTTCACACACAGGAAATTCCAACGCGGGCTCATTAGCGTTGCTGTTTTAGCACCGCGGGCTCGTTAGTGTCGCTGTTTTAGCACCGCGGGCTTGCCAGCGTCGCTGTTTTAGCATCGCTAGACTCATCTCGCCAAAAATTTCAAATTCTTAATCCGTCACTGGACTCGCCAATCTATAGAGGTTTTAAAAAAAAATTAAATAGTGACGCTTTTGAAAAGTGCGACGCTGGGACAAAATCGTGATGCAATCGTGCTCTCTGTCTTGACACAGAGCGCCGCTTACCAGTTAGCGGCACTGTGAGAGCGACGCTGGAAAAAAAAAATAGCAACGCCTTCACGAGTTGCGACATTGGAAAAAAGCAAAAATGGAGAACTTGATTTTTAGCATGTGTTTTAATTTATGATTGCTTCTTCCTCTGTTTTCTACTTTTTAATTTTTTATTTTTTTTTGAGAATTTAACTGTTTTTCTTCTTTGTAGGTTGGAAAATGAAAGCAAAGGAAGGAGGAGTATAGTGATGATACTTTGTCTAATCAAAGTGTTTGTAAACACTTAAGTGTTTGTTTAACACTTCCTTAGGAATTGGTCATCTTCTTCTCTTCTTAGAACACTAGCTTTCATTTGGGTTTAAAAAGAGTTCTTTTTGTTTATTTCTTGCAAAAGGATTAAAAAGAATCTTAGGACCAACAACTTACTAGATTTTTTTTATGGGATTAACAAATTGAACAAATATTTATCACTTGTCTTTTTGGTGCTCTAAAAATGAACTCACATATTGCTTTGAGGGTTTAAAAAGAACAAGTGTAGTTGTGTTTTTTGTGAGGGCTTACTTAGACTAAAGCCATTAAAAAAGGACGTATGCACTTCTCTCGCACTTTATAGCGATTTTGAGAATCAAAAGACCTTTTTCATGACTTTGGGATGAGACAAAGTAATCACCTCCACACTTCAATTTGGGATTAAAATTGAATAAAATCTTGTGCGAGTGTGAGTGGGGGCATTTTCGCGTATATTCTCTCTTTGTTGCTATCAAGGATTGATCGAGTTACGGATTTTTTTCTTCATTTGCTTTTGTTTATCTTAGAGGGCCTGCCTTGTGGGAAAAAGTACTCACCCAAGGGAACGACTCAACCGGTAACACTCTGAACCCGAGAGTATTTCCAGCTGGGATATAAATGTGGATATTGGAAGAAACACCAATATCACATGGTTGACTCCAACAAGATGGATCCGAAAGGGGACTCTTGCCACGTTGGTTCAACTCCTACGAACGGAAAGTCCTTACTAAAACCCATGTGCTAGAATTTTCCAAAATCCTTAATCTATTTGTTGGTGCAAGAACGGTCGTTCTGAAGCCACCCCACACTTTTATAGTCTTTTAGTAGAAATGGAAAGCATGCCATGGGATTTTCATGGGTGTTGATGCTTGGCTTCCCCGTATAAGTGAGTGTCATGGAGGGAAGCAGTGGGGTCAAGCATCTAACCATTCGCTAAAGATAAGCGTAGCTGGACTTGTCCAAGTGGGAATCCAACAAATATTGTCTTACACATCCATAGGTTTGTACTTATTCTTGGGTTACAAAATGCATTGCTTGATCAAAAACATCTTGAAAACAAACACTTAACATTATCATCCAAATTTCAAACCCTTTTGGAGACAAATGCAATTGACTCAATCCATATGTTATTGCTTTCCCTTGGGATTTACATCCTTAGAGGTTCCTAAACATTGGATTACATCTCGATTTGTCTCCTTAAGTAAACAATTGCTAGACCCTTGCCTTAAGTTCATCAAAATTCCACATAACATGCTTTGTGAGGTTTGAAGAAATTAAGACATTGGACATCTTAGTTTGAAAATTTAATCAAGAAAGTGTTTGTGGTAAAAGAAACTCACTAATCAAAATGAAATCAATTGAACCCCACACATGTGATTGGACATCTTTTTTTTTATGGTCTTTTGAGCAAACATTGATCTTTTGGTTTGAAAGGAAAAGCATGTTCTTCAAAACCTTGGCCTTGTAAACAAGTCCTTCCTAGGTTCATTTAGGATCAAACCATACACTTCATCCATCCAAAAAAAAAATTGTCATCCCATCCCACCAAACAACTCTAGAGCTTTGGAAACATCATTCTAGACTTGGGAAAATCAGCAAAATCAAAATCACCTTGTTTAGTTAAGTGTATGGGAATGTATCTTTTCTCATACATTTAATTGAATTAGCAATCCTTTGAACAAGTTCATCCTATGATCACATCTAACATCTTAGGGTTTACAAGTTCATTATCCAAATCAAACAATCAAAATCAAACCCTAAGTCTAGCATTGATCCAAAGTTCCTAAAAGTTCGACACCCATATCATTCACCCCTTTTCATCCTTCATCTCATCATTGGTCCTAAACACCCTAGAGGTCACTCTTACAACAAGGTCAAAAAGCAAGAGGAACATGGAATACAAACTTGATCCATACATCATGAGTAATCCAAATCAATTGAACTTTCAAAACCTTACAATGCCAATTGGTTATCAAAACTCACACTTATACAATCCATACATGGGATTATTACCTTCTACAAATGTCAATGGAACAACGAGTGTGAGTATGCCCAAATCAAAGATTGAAACAAATTTCTCGATGGCAGATCTAAATCCAAACCTACAAGTCCACCAACCGAACAATCAATGCATGAGCCTTCAAACGAACGTCATCCCACCAAATCCCTACATGCCAAATGAGAATGTACCAAGTACAAGTTTTCCAAACATGAATCTAGCAAACTTTGGGATAAATATGTTTGCGAATCATACAAATGTTGTTCAAAGTCCAAAAAAGATGTTAACGACTCCGTGTATTAATTCAAGTCAAGGTAACACCATGCAAAATCCAAGTTACCTAAAACAAGGCAATGTGTTTCCCAACATCAACAATGTTCAATTTCAATCGATAATGCCAAATCTGAACACCATCCCAAACCAGAACATTGTCCAAAATCAATTTTTTCATGATCCCATTCAAAAACCACAAGTATGCACCTCAAATCTACTTGAACAAAAACCAAATCAACTATATCGAGGGAGTCAAGATCGAAATCAAGATCAAATTTGGCAAGATCAAATTGTTGCACTTACCAAAATAGTTGAGTCATTACACTAAGAGACATATCCACCACCATCACCCATATCAACATCATTTTGTGGTTTAGGGCTTCCCCCTTTACCTAGCACCAATCACTCCATCCAAATCAATCCACCTAACATCAATCAAGCCATCACATCAAATCCTTTGAATATACCATCAACATCACACCAACAGATGGTATTCAATCAAGCAACAATTTTGATCCCAACCAATCAAAATATGGTCTCCCAAGGGCCTATCACCTCGTTCATTCCAACCATCCCCATCACTTCGATCACTCCAACCACCCCTATCACACCCATCATATCTCAAACCCTCGCGATCACTCCAAAAGTAACTCAACAACTTGTCACTACATCCAACATGATTCCAAAACCACCATTTCAATCATCACCCACACCACTCCTTGGCTTACAGATTCCCCCTTTACCAAGTATCAATCAAACCAACATTCCAAACATCACGCCAAACTTTCAGAACGTGTCACCGACATCGCAACAACAGATGAAAAATGCACAAGCAATCACAATATCATCAACCACCCCCATAATATCTTAAAACATGGTTTCTCAAGGACCAATCATATCAATTACACCATCCACCCCTTAAATGCCAATCATCAATACGATGGCACCTCTTATCACCAAAACAAGCACTATTCCAAAACCACCTCTACCACCACCACCACCTAAACCAAATACATCAAACCAATACAACATAGTGTTACAAGCTGCTCAACAGGCTGCTTATTATAAGGCATTCCAACAAAACCAAAATTGACAAGCTACACAACTAGCTACTCAACAAGCTGCACAAGTTGCTCAAGTTGCCCAAGTTGCACTACAAGCCCAACAAGCACAAGCCTAGGCTCAAATGCAAGCGCAATCTCAAGCCCAATACCAAGCCCAACAAGCAAATGTTGTTCAAAATCCCAACAAAATGTTAACGACTCCATGTATCAATCCAAGTCAACAATCACATGATCAAGACCTATCCATCAATGAACACATTGAAGATGTTTCTACCTCATCAGAAGATCAAATCAACATACATCAAGAGTCACTTTTTTATCATGATAAGAATCCCTCAACAATATCCGAAAATGATCTATTTCAAATCAACAATCCATCGACTAATGATCATGTTGAAAATGTCTCTACATCGCCTTATGAGTTAGAGGAAATATCTCAAGAACTTATTCCAAAGCATGATCAAAATCTTTCACCAAGGTCTAGCAATGGTCATTTCCAAGACATTGACACCCTTTGACCCCATGGTTATAGATACTGAAGGAACCCTAAACTTGACACTTGAGGATATTGAACCACTTACCATGAATAATGATGACATCCAAGAACCCTTTGTAAGCAATCCATCCTTTGAAACTGACCCATGTCAAGAACTTAATCCAAAGCATGTCGAAAGCAACTCTGAAATCATTCAAGATCAAGAATTTGTATCTTCAAGCTACTATAATGATCTAATGGACACCCTCCTATCTATGCAAGATGATCATATCCATGTAGCACTTACTCCTCCATCTACCCATGAGATGCTTTCTATGGATGGACACGTAGATGATCTTCAGCTAGAACAAGATTATATTACACAAAAGGAGCAAGTTATTGAGTTGTCAACATCACGATCAAATATATCCCAAATTCAGACTGAGGACATCAGGTATGCAGATATCCAACATTATTCACTCAAGGAAACAAGTCAGACAGAACTGTATAATTCAAAGTTAGCAGAGCAAAAAATTGAAACAATGTCACCTACGGTGGTCATTTATCAAAGAATGCATTAAAAACAAGAGCTCTCAGAAAAGGCAGAATCAAAGCATAAAGGTACTACCACCACCATACGGGGGGCAACTTCGTCTCAAGCAAATGTCAACATAGG
Source organism: Sequoia sempervirens (assembly GCA_007258455.2). Lineage (NCBI taxonomy): Eukaryota > Viridiplantae > Streptophyta > Pinopsida > Cupressales > Cupressaceae > Sequoia > Sequoia sempervirens. Next base: position 9,519 of record VDFB02265025.1, read on the forward strand.
GAGCACGAAGAATCCTTATGATGAAACTGATGCCAATACTACAACCAGTCACATCATGAATCGTCATCCACCCATCACCCCATCCACAAATTGGGACCAACATCAAAAGAAAGATTTGAATCAAAGTACGAAGAATGTTATCAAAGCAAAAGAAGCTAAGAATCATAAAGGACAGGTCAAATACAAATGGATACCAAAGAATACAAAGAAAGATCATCCATATCAAACTCCATCAGTCAAAGAAACTATGGGGCAAAATAAAACAGGGAAAAGTATCCATCAAAGAAGTCCGCAAAAGCAAAAGCAGGCTTTTCAAGCGACATACAAAGTGTATTAAGAAGTTGGTCCTAATTCCATGCACACTTTCGTATCCACCCATCATTCCTCATCTTCCCAAGTTTGGAGAGTCAAAAATTCCAAGCTGTCAACCAATCCATGAGTGTTGTCACAATAGTGGTTTACAATTCCTGAGAGGAACGGATTTTAGCTGAAATCGCATATTTTTAGAAAATATAATGATTTAAGCCTTAAAAAGTTCCATTTTAAGGATTCCAATTGAAGATGGTTTGATCAAATCACCTTAGATCAAACCCCCTTGGATAGAACATCGCTAGTTTTAAACCATACCTATAAATGCATCTCCTTTACACCTATCAAAATGCTGATAAAAAATCACTTTTGATTTAGCTTTTGGGGGATCAAATGAATTCATTTAAAATTTATTTCAAATGATTATGGTATTCCTTAGAACAAGCTATCCAATGAATATAATTTTAATATGTTTTGTTTTGTTATGTATTTGTTTTTAAGTTTTATTAAACATAGGTTTTTCATCAAAATGAATTTCTTTGTTCTTCACATGTGGAAAAATAGAAGATTATAAATAAAAAAAAGAAAAATATAAGTGCACCAGATATTGAAGTCTTTGATCCAACAAAAAATTAAATTAAATTTTGACATATACAAAAAAAGTTACGTTATATGGTGTATTTGTCTGAATTGTAATTCATTTGACTTTGAAACTTGATTAAGGAAAAATATTCAATAAAAAATATCTAACCAAGTGGAAACACTAGATATTAGAGTTACAAATCTAAATTTGAAAAATTATAATTTTATCCTTCATAGAAAAAAATTTATGTTATAGGTGTCGTCACTTTTTAAAATGTTGTTTTCTAAAAAAATCAATTTTCGTGGGAGATGGAAAAAGAAGTGCAATTTGATTCCAAAAATTTTGAAAAATATTTTTAGAATCTACAAACAAAATTTGATGAGACTCTAGTTTGCACTATCTTCAAATTCCTCATGGTTTAGCGGCTATAGGTGCCCAAATGTGAAGATTTAGTTAAAAATAATAATTTCAGTGTCCAGTTTGGCCAAAAATTGTAAACCACTATTATGGGATCACCCCCATCTTTTATCCCTAAACACACACCATCCACGCCTCCATGCATGATATCCAATTCTCACATTGACCATGTATTGGCAATGACCCTTCATCATAAAGATTTCGAAGGCACTCTATTGCGATGTGCACATAGAGACAAAGTTAACTCCGGTGTCGACAAAACAAATCAAGAATCACAAAAGCTGCATTCAAGTGCACATATCTTAGCAAAGAAACTTCTTCAGGCAAGATACCAATGGCACATTATGACAGAAGCATCTACATCGACACCACTAGGTGGGTCAGTATGAATCTTTCAGAAAACTACAAAAAAATAAAAAAATAAAAAAAATCCAAAAAAATCAGAAAAAGGACTGAAAACAGTAAAGAGAAAAATCATCCTTTAGTGAAAACCACTATGGTGGCGCTTTGGGAAAGACCATGATGAAAACCTAGAAAACAAGCATCATGTGTGGAATCAAGCATCTACATGTGCCAGTTCAGGTGAAAGCATCTCATCCCATCCATAATAAATCCAACATTCCATCCATCTCAGCCATAATAAATCCATTCATCCATAAACCATTGATCCAATCCATCTTTATCCATCTTCATCCATAGTCTAGGTTATCTTGGTCTTGATGAAAATTTGGGACACACTTTACACTTGCTTATAGTAAACGTCTTGACATGGGTTGTTTTCATTGATCCTATCCTACCTAGTGTTATTTGAACCATTAAGCACTATCCAAATGAGCATTCTTTATCTAAACACCTTATCTTATCGCAAGATAATCCATATCCATCCATCCACACACCTATCCAAGCATCCATCCATGTCATTCCACACATTGCTAGACACTAGGGGCAAATATTTACATCTTGCTTCGGAATAAAACTTGAGCTATATCCTCCAACTTACATGGTGATCTGAACATTGGCAAACGTGAAATCAAATTAGTCTACCACTTGTGAGAAAAAATCCAAATCACTAGCCCATGGCATATTTTAATGAGAAGACATTCTTTATTAGTCTTCATCTTTCATCGGACATCGATCCAAACAATCAATATCAGTCGCATATAACACATCCTTCAACGTCACATCAAATCATTCAAAAGAATTTTGTTCCAAATCAAGCTTCATCAATCGTGATCAATCAAATCCAATCAATCCATCATCATCTTGGGATATCCATCCTAATCCTTGTGTTGCTAAACACTATCCTTGCATTGTTGTGTATCCTCAACAATGTTATCATCATCAATCCATTGATTCGTTCAATTAACCTTAGCTTGATTTTCAACAAAATCCCAAAAATAGAGCACTGATATCATCATACACATCCACATCTGAAACATATCAAAAATCCAAAAAACATCTATAAAATAGAAAACATCAAAAATATTGGAATCCGAACTACGTCGTCTCTGAGCTTAAACGTAGGCAAGGCTCATCTTTGATTAGCCCCTGAGACATCAAAATCCAAAAACATCCAAAATCACATCAAAATCCAAAAACATCCAAAATCACATCAAAATCCAAAAAACATTCAAAAAACACAAAATCCAAAAACATCCACAAAATCTTAGAAAACCCCAAAACATTCGAAAAATCAAAACATTTGAAAAATCCAAAAAACAACCTCAAAACATTTCAAAACATCAAAAACATCCAAATATTTGAAAAAAATCCATGTGTCCCATCTCGCTTTCACTCAAAATAATCAATCGTCCATAATAAACTAATCGTCACCTTCATCCTTTGGCAAAACAAACAAAAACAACCACAACAATCAGCAAAAGAAGCAAACTTCAAACACAAAATCAAAATCGAAGCAACAAACGGCTAAACGCAAAATCAAACTCTTGATCATTTTCAAACATGTCAGTCAACCTTATATCAATAGCCTATCAATCAACTTATCAAACCATCATCATCTTATACAATGCATGTCCTAGGATATATCATTCCAACAATGGGCATCATTTTGGATATCACCTTGGGTTCTTATCCTATCAAAACACATCCCTTTGGTTGAAGGTATGAAGAACATTGGCTTGTTTGTGTACTTGATCTTTTCTTTTGATTTATCTTATTGTGCTCATTCCAAGGACCTCTCAATGATGGCCCCAATGAAGGGATTTAGAGAGATAGGAATAGGGTAACAATCATTATCTTTTTGTCTGTTGTGCTTATTGGATGTTCTTGTAATATAACTTGGCGAATACTTGCTCTGTTAGGTACATCCTAGCATGGTTTTCCTATGTCAAGTGTGAACAAGAATACTCCTATCTATTTGTCGATTCAAAGTCCATCACACTAGGTACAACGCCATCCTGGTTCTTTATACCTTGATGCATCGTGCCTATGTGTGTTATCAAACATAAGGTAATTGGCCCTTTGAAAATCCCAACTCCTTGGCAAGTAATCTCATCATCATCATCATCTCATGTCTTGTTGGAATCTCTTGTTTTCTTCTATCTATTGCTTTTCGTACTAACATGGTACCATGACAGTTAATCATAAATCATCGATAATGCATCCATCCTGCATCCACAAACCGTCAGCATACTGCATATTGCATATCATATCATATAGAAAGCATTAATCATACCACATGCATTCATCCCCATCATTGCATAATATAGATTGGTTATTCTAAACATCTCATAAACCATACATTTATCATCCACTACATAATCATAAAAGCATCACCATATCATATCATGTGCATCCATATCATCCATGCATCATCATATCATCCATTACCTATAAGCATCATAATCATCTCATCATCAATAATGTCACTGTCATGGTACAAATCAAGATCAAGTGGGTGTAATATATCAAAATAGGCATGAGGCTACCCATGGTTGATGACTGTCTACATCAAATATTCGAGTTGAACTAACCTTGAACCTCTTTATCAAGAGATCGACCCTCAAATCAAACCTTTTCACCCAATCTCTTGAGGGGCAGTATACTGGCGTAATTCTTCATTCGTTGGGGCAACAGTGGGGCATCCGAAAAAATCAGAGAATTTTTGAACTTTGATCTCAGCAAGATTATTCCTTGAACCAATGAGTGCACTACTTCAAAGAGGGGCAAAATGTAGACACATAAAATATACTAATTGATCTCATGCACTTGATCCCGATTAACTAACATTGTTTCGTCCTGAATCACCTCTTCAGCTTATCATCACTATTCATCCCTTAATTAAATAAATAATCATTTATCTAATTAAGTCATCATCTCCTATTAATTAAATAAATCAATTTTATTTAATTAATTTTGTAATCCCCCTTTTAATTAAATAATACATTTTATTTGATTAAATCTCTAAGTCATTCTATTGAATTAAATGAATCTTTATCCAACATCATCCCTCTTTAGTTAAATAAATCAAAATATGTATTTAAATTTTAAATCTAAATCATTATTCCTCTCTTTTTTATTTAAATTAATCCAAAAATCTAAGTCAAAAGTCAAAATCAACTAATCTCCTTTAAATTAATCAAATCCTGATTAATTTAATCCTAATCACTCAAATCCTCTAGATTTTGCAACTTGCACACGAAAATCAATTTAATTGATTTATAAATCATCTATTTTCATTCAAAAAGGCATCCAAGTGGGAATATTCCTCAAATTTGAAATCTCCCCCCCAAAAGGACTTGTCCCTTTCAACAAAGCATTTAAAATCTCTTACATGTCCTTTTCTTGAGCCATGTGCATGTGCTTCACCTTTCAACTCATTCTTCAAGCCATATTTTGAATTTGAATCTCCCCCCTCTTTGCACATTCTTCAAAATGTGCTCATTCCTCAACCATCCACATGATGACATGTGGCTTCTTCTCATTTGTTGAAGATTAGTCCCACATTGCTCTATTTTGAACATTCATCCATCTTGACATTCTATAAATGAAGAGCTCATCTCCTCATTTCATCGTCCACAATTTGAGTAGTCTTACTATACTCAAATATTTAGCAATATTCATCCATATCATTGAATCTTAGCTAGGTTATGCAGGTTTTTAGCTTGGAGCATTCAATCTTCATCAACAAAGTGGATCACTCATCAAATCTCTTCATCAAATCAACATTGCATCATTGGAGTTGGGAAAGGGCCAATTTTCACATCAAATTGGCACCAATTCCCTCAAGAGATTAGGAGTTTGTTGGCTTTAGAATAGATTTTGATATGCTTTCAAGTTTCATTGTGTTCTTCCTTTCATTTTCTATCTCTTTTGCCATTCAAATTAATTTCTTGAGGAATCCTTATTCTTGCTTGCATTTGATCTCCTAATGTATTCATTTGTTCATGTTGTTTTGTAGGTATTTGGATTGGGGTTCACAGCAACTATTGAAGTTCAGTTGGTTAGAGCGGAGAGATCTTGGCAGTGGATGGAAGTTTCCTTGAAGCAGTTGGCTGCAAATTTCTTCCCATTGAATGTCTATGGTCCAAACAGAGTTTTGGAGTTGAAAAATGTTTGGAATGCAATTTCAAAGGTGTTTTCTTTAAATGGAGATCACCTCTTTTTGATGGGAGGTGATTTTAATGCAATCGTTCATCCATCGGATAAAAAAGGAGGCTTAGGCTGGGAATCTCAAAAGCAAAGAGACTTTAGGGAATTTGTGAATGATAATGGTCTAATTGAAGTGTAGTTTAAGAGTGGAGATTTCATCTAGACAAATAGAAGGGTTGGCTTCTTAAACATTGCAGAAAAGTTGGACGGGTTTTTTATTGCAGGCAATTGGGAAAATTTGCAGTGGTCTTTTTAGGCTGATATTCTTCCTATCAATGGGTCGGATCATTATCTGATAAGTGTGAGAATCCATGAAGATGTTGTTCTTGAGCGATGCCCCTTTAAATTTGAAAAAATGTGGCTGAGAGAAGTGGGCTTCTAGGAGTTAGTTGTAGGTTGGTGGAATAATGCACCCCTTAGGAGTGGAAATAAGGCTTTCTTATTTTTTTAAAAGCTACAATATGTTAAAGAGAAACTGAAAAATGGAATAGAGAGGTCTTTAAAAACATTTTTATAGAAAATTTTAGGTTGGAGAAAGATTTGGAGGTTCTGCATTCAAAGGTTATTGAAGATGGGATGAGTGAAGAGACCTTTCAATTTAAAAAAACACTAAATAAGGAGTATGCAGAGGTTTTAGCAAGGGAGGAAATCTTTTGGCGATAGAAATCCAGAGAAACACGACTTAAGGAAGGTGATCGTAATACAATTTTTTTCATAATTCGATGGAGGTAAGGATATTATCTAGTAATATTTTATCTATTCAAGATAGTCATGGTCATGAGCTCTCAGACAAGGAAGAAATAAATAGAGAATGTGTAAGATTTTTCTTTGAAGCCTTCAAAAATAGCCAAGAAAATCCGGATTTGGAGGATGAAGTGTTAGATGTTATTCCTAATTGTATCACATTTGCTCAAAATCATATGCTTTCACAGGCTGTGTCATTAGAAGAAGTAAAAGAATCCCTATTCAGCCTTGGTGGTGATAAAGCACCTAGTCTAGATGGTTTCCTAGCTTTATTCTTTTAGAGGATGTGGGAGGTATTGGGTGGGGAGTTGTTGGAAGTGGTTGAAGAGTCCAGAAAGGGTGGTTTTGTGTTAAAAGACTTCAATAATACTTTTATTGCTTTAGTACCTAAAAAGGAAAAAGTGGTAAATTTTAGTGATTTCAGGCATATTGCATTATGCAACACTATATATAAAATCATCTCAAAGGTTATGGCAAATAGATTGAAACTTGTCTTAGACTTGGTTATTTCTATGGAGTAGATGCTTTCTCACCCAACAGATTCATTTATGAAGGTATCATTGTTGCTCATGAGGTTATTCATTTGGTTGGTTTAGCACATACAGAAAGAATGTTAATTAAGCTTGACATTAGGAAAGCTTATGATGAAGTCAATCGAAGCTTTCTTCTAAAAGTCCTAAGAAGATTTGGTTTCTACAAATCATGGGTTAGTTGGGTTGAGGGTTGTATAAATTCTTCACATTTTTTTGTACTACTGAATGGTTCCCCTCAGGTTTTTTTGAATCTAAAAAAGGCTTAATGCAAGTTCATCCAATTTCACCCTTTTTTTTTATAATAATGGTTGAGGCTTTAGGCAGAATGGTTTTGAATAGAAAGCTTGATGGTTCGTGGAAAGGTATTGTGGTAGCGGAAAGTATAGAACCCTTACATCTCATCTTCAGTTTGCTAATGATACCTTTTTATTGGGTGAAGTGTCATTTAGAGAGGCCATAATTATAAAAGGTGTTTTGGATAAATATAGTAGAGCTTCGGGGCAGTGCATAAATTTGCACAAATCTGAAATTTTCTTCTTTAATACCTACTTACAAAAACAAAGATAAATTTGTGCTATCTTGGGGATGAAATCAGGTAAGCTACTTGGAAAATATTTAGGCATTCCTTTGTTTGGAGGTGCAAGTAAGTAATCCATTTGGAAAGAGTTGGTCGAATGTTGTTTAAAGAGGATAGATGGTTGGAAGATTAAATGGGTCACATATGCGGGTAGAATTTTAATGTTGAAATCTGTGATTGCTACCATCCCAATCATTTCCATGATGTGTTTAAAAATCCCAAAGAAAAGTCCTCTCCTTGCATGGGAGAAAATTTTTAAATCAAAAAATAACGGGGGTGTTGGGCTTCGTGATTGGTATTTAATGAATGAAGCTTTAGGAGCAAAATTATTCTGGAACATTTACTCTCAACCTTCACAATTGTAGAAAGGTGATTCTTGATCATATTAGCTAGAAGGTTGGTAATGGTATGAAAGCTAATTTATGGGATGACTCTTGGTAAGGGTTTCTAGCTTTGAAGAATAGAAATGACATTTAGGATTTAAAATCCTGGTGTATCTAGTTTTTGGGTGAGAAAGTTAATGACTACATGGAATTTTGAGGTGATCCTTTGGATGGAGAGTGTGGATGGAAATATTTAGAAAATGTAAACCTACCAAACCAGCATCGGTTTCTACTACAGGAAATTTTTAATAGTAGGAAGGTGGTGAGAACTCGAAAAGAAGATAAAGTGGTCTGGTGTGGGGTTGTTGATGGTAAATATTCAGTGAAGCTAGGTTATCAGTTTTTGCATAGGCAAGAGGGGGAAGTGATTTGGCCAACAATCTTATGCTGGGGAAAGGAGTGCCTTCCAAAGGCGAGAGCCTTTGCATGGCTAGCCATTCAAAGGAGGATTTTGACAAGTGAAAGTAGGAAGCACCTAGGTCTTTGTGGACCAACTAGATGTGTTATGTGCAAGGAAGCTGAGGAATCTAGTGACCATTTGTTGTTGCACTATAAAATGGCTTCTTCATGTTGGGAAATGGTGAGGATGGTGTTGGGATGGCAAGGTCCTACATTGCTTTCATTGAAGGGTGTTTTTGAGGGATGGCTAGTTGAAAAGAAAAGATCTACTTTATCTTGTATTTGGAAGGTTTTCCCTTTGATTATAGTTTGGGAGGTGTGGAAGGAAAGGAATAGAAGAATCTTTAGGGGGTCAAAGGAATCTCTAGAAAGGTTAAAATGGAGAATCAATCATATGATAGAGGAAGTGATTGGTGCAATAGTTTCTCAATTCTTTAATCTGAGGGTTCCATTCACTAGGGAGGATTTGAGGATCCAATATTTTTGGCTAGGGATTAAAATTTGACCCGTTAAGGGGTCTAGTTGGGATAAACCAATGGAAAAAAAGGACAAGGTGGTTGCTTGGGAGAAGCCAAGGGAGGGGTGGTAGAAAGTGAATTTTGACGGTGCATTGAAGGGTAACCTTGGACCATCAGGAGTTGGTTTTTTAATAAGAGATTGGTTAGGAAATGTGATTGCCCTAGGAGCGAAAAAAGTTAAGGTAAGGAATTAATAATTTAGCAAAGGCTATAGCTGCTTTGTTGGCAGTGAAATTGAGTAAGAAATTAGGTGCCCCAAAACTACATATAGAAGGCGACTCCTTGATCATAATACAAGTCATAATGAATGGAGGTGTGGGAGCATGGCACCTCCAAAATACCATTGAAAGAATTAGAGAGGAGCTGACTTCATTTGAAGTGTATGAGATAAGCCACATAAGGAGAAATGGAAATGTAGAAGCGGATGTTCTTTCAAAGTGGGCAGTAAAATTTAGTATGGTCAGTGAGTTAAAAGTGGAAGACTTGAGAAACTTAAATATGTTTGATTAATTTTAAATGTAATTAAAAGGTGGTAGGGTGGCGAGGGAGGGATATCATTGATGTGTGCGAGATTGTTCTATTTTTGAGGGAAAGGATGATTGTTTTGAAGTTGGGTGAGGTGGAGTAAATGAGAGTACAAGCTTAATCGGAATGGTGGAAAGAAGAGGCTAGAGGATCTTAAATGAGTTGTCACTCATCATTATTTGTGTGTGTGAAGAACAAGCAATAAGTAAGCAGAGCTTTTGGCAATGGAGTTGTTGTGTGGAGGTTGGTAGGTTTGGTGCTTTCCCAAAATTAAAGATGGAGTCCAAATTCACCTTTCGATCAAAGAGGCAGTTGAATCCATTCTTTGGGGAAGCCACAGACCAATGGTTGGAAGGTATGTTTCTGGTAACAGACAAAGAACTATTCTACAGTGTTAGGTTGATAAAGGTGAAACCTTTGGTAGTTTGATTCATAGATACCACACAAACATGGATATATATTCTTTAATTATGGTGTGGGGTCTTAACCTCGGTGAGCAAGTTGAAACCATAAGGGAGGTGATGGGGTTGATTATCCATGAATATTTTTTAGATGGGTTGGACTCGTTCTTGGAGCGAGTAGTGTCGAATGTGGGTGTTGATTTTAGGGAAGGAATTGTAGAGGAGGAAAGGGTTGGAGATGAGGGTTTGGAGCCATTTATTTGTGGACCTAAAGATGTACACAAGAATTAATGTAGGGAGGAGGAGCGTTGTGGATGGAAAGATCTTAAAGTTTTTATAGGCACTTTGAAAGTGGACAAATGTATTCCATAGGCCAAGGGTGAGGAGCAAAATTTGAAAGCGGAGGCATGGGAGGTAGGGCGTCGAAAGGAAAAAGGCAAGAAATGTGGAACAGGGAATGATAGAAGGGTTAGGAGGGCCTAATGTAGGTGTTTTTTTTTGTTTCAAAAATGTTCTAAGTCAATCCGAGGTTAGACAATGTTATGGTTCGTTTTGTTTTTTGTTTGTTGATCTTGTGTTTCTTGCTAGTGTGAAATGGAGAGAGAGTGTAAGGATGATCACCAGATCATTTGTAGTTATCTGGAACTGAAAGTCTTTTAGCATGTTTAGATGCTTTGTGGTAGGGTGCAATAATTATTTGGTGGGTGATAATAGAACATTTGAATTGTAATATTTTTATTCAAGTAATATAATATAAATCCTATTACCGACCAAAAAAAAAACTATACCATATGTTTAAATATCTTTTTGTATGTCTCATGTTTTTTAAAAAAAATATATATAGTATTTTTTTTTACAACTATTGTAACTTAGTTTTCTCTAAACATGGTTGATCCTTGGGCTTCTGAATGAGTTATTGACACATAAAATTTGTATTCAAATATTTCATAACTAAATGAGAGATTGTTTAAAAGAATAATCACTACTCTAAATAATTTTTGCATCATCTTATTTCCCTAATCCTTTACAAAACTAACACACTAAAATTTTTACCTCATGTGAATTTACATTTGACATATAATTGACTCCTAAGGATTAAGCAATGGTCATGTGGAGAAAGGATTTTACAACTCAAATTTGGTCAAATTATTGGCATCCAAGCTTTTAATGGGTGGAATATAATTATGGTTCCCCCTACACATTCCAAGAACTCCTTCTCCTTGATTTCCCCTTGTATTTTAAACAAAATCCAACACAATGCATTAGGAATTTCCCACATTTGGCTCCTCCTTCACAAATATGTCACCAAATTTAGTGTTGTAAGAGCTAAAATTTTAGTTTTATATATAACCCAGAGAAAGGTAGATTGTTTCCTCCTCCATTGTTGGTATGTCCTCCATCTTATTAAAACATGTCTCAAACAATAACTTCTTTAGCTTTGACAAATTCTTGTTATCTTTGATTCCCTTTTCTTCTTGCTTGGATGCCTTGTTCTAATTTTTTAATAGTTAAGGATCTAATTGTGATTGTCAAGGCTTAATTTGGTACTCTTCACACACACTATGTCACTATACACATAGCCAACATATGGACCAATAAGGATTCACCACGCTTTGGAGACATAGATGATTGGGATACATTCAATCATCTTGCATATTTAAGAAATACATATCATTTGTAGAGTGCTCATATCAAGTCACTCATTCTCATATAGGAAACACTATAAGAAGTTTCTATATAACATACAAGCAACACACTTAATATATTAATTTACTACATACTTGTAAGATTTGTCTTTTAAACTGTTCAAAATGCAAATGACTAAAGGAAAGTACTTGAACACTTGTAAATATAAAATTGAAACAATAAACTATATATTTTACTCAATAAAAATTTAAAATACTTAAAATGAGTTGATTACAAATTCAAACTAAAGGGTGAGTATGCATATGATATACCACCGGATAAAAAAACCACAACCAATGTGTGATAATGTGTAAAAAAATCCTAAGTAAATTTAACTTAGTGCGAAAAGGTCCTAAGTGGACAATAGCTAGGAATTGATCTAGTTAGATTATATAGCTTGTTCACATTAGCATGCACCTTAAATTAATTTAAGAGAAAGAAAAAAGAAAAAAAATGAAAGATGGATCTCAAAAAAGGTCTAATGAGGTGCCCATGTATAGAGATCCCCTCAAACTAGAAGAAATGGAGAAAACATGATTGGGAAAAGCTACCTCCATGAGAGGAAAAGGAAATAAGGGTATGTGACTCCCCTAAATAAATATCCCACACCTTCAAAAGAGCTCAAAGATGGATATACTTACTCTTAGTGAAGGTTTCGATGAATATTGTAATAACTTTCTTTGTTGTCAAAGTATAACATAAACCAATGACCTACTCCTAAATGACCTCCTTGACAAAATGCATGTGGACCTCGATGTGTTTGGTCCATTGGTAATGGACCAAATTATTCAAGATCTATATAACACTTTGGTTATCGTAGTAGATGACTGGTGACTTTTGAAAACTAATTCCAACTTTTGTGAGAATATTCTAAAACCAAACAACCTCAATGGTAACATGGATAACTCCTTGATACTCAACTTGAATCCAAGAGAGAGAAATGAAATGTTTCTTCTTTCCTTTCCAAGAAAAGGGACTAGAACCAAGGTGAAAATTATAGCTAGGTGTGGACTTACAATCATCAAGATCACCAACCTAATCAGAGTCTATGTATCTAATCATTAATTTGAACCTATGCCTATTGTATATTGAATACCATAATTGTGAGTGTCCTATATATAATTTGTTGAATAAATTTGGACACCTTCTAATGAAGCTCATATGGTTCCATCATGAAGTATAAAAACAAGCACTTATAAATTAAAAGTATTGTCGAGTGAGTATGAGTTAAGTAGATGAGGCTACCAACAAATTGATGATACAAAGTGGCATCATACACAGAAAGGTCATTGCAAGCCTGTAATCAACCATATGAAAGTGGGCTAGAATATCAAGAGCATACTTAACCTAAGCAAGAGAGATCCTAGAAGAGTTATGAGTGATCTCAACCTTGAGAAAATAGTGTAAGAGATCCAAGTTGGTCATGAAAAATGTAATGTCCCAACCCAAAATAAATATGCAAATTTGACTTTAAAATAATTTTTACCCATTTCAATGTTATGTATTTGAGATAAATATAATATTATATTTAATATTGAACTCAAATATTATCAAACTCAAATAGAATCACTATTTACATTACATTATATTATCATTGTATTCTAAATAATATCTTAGAAAATAATAATTTTAACCCCTAATCATTTCCTTGTTATAATAGAATCCCAAAATATATGTAAATGAAATATAATTATATTGGAAGTAACAACAATAACTACCATTGGTATACCCACTACAAATAATAATCCACACTAATACAATACAAACTGAATCCTCAAATAATGGATCTCTAATGCAATATTCGAATGAGATTGTCCTCTAGCCAAAGGGGTGGTATCCTCTAACCCTTATAATTAGAGGGATTTTCTCCACTAGCCTCTTATAGATCTAAATGTATTCATCCTTAGATCCACACACTTGAACACAAGGCTCAAAATAGTTTCTAATAGTGTTTTTTCATAGAAATTAACAAATGGTCCTCACTAAATGCATTATGTGTTCCATTTTATATTCTCCAAGAAATGTTTTATAATAGATCTTACTGGACTAAAATTATAATAGATTCATTAAATGAGAATAATTATATTTTATCCTCTAATGCCACCTGTGCATGTGAATCCACACTTTAAACTTTAAATGGTATTCGTGGGTGGGAAAACCTATTTGGAATGACTTATGGTGCCCAAATAGATCACCCATGTGGTATTATGATATGAGTCAAGGACAGAAACTGAGGATACCACAAGACATATGTCTAAATTGAGGTGTTAGAGGTTGAGAAATAAGCATGATGAGATAGAATAGTTTGGAATTATGACACACAAGGAAAATAACAGAGCATGGTGGGAAGACACAATGGGATGGGAAAGTCTAAAAACTTGATGGAAAATAAAGAAAATGTTAATTTGGGTGGAACTGCATACTAGAAAGAAAAACTCTAATGACTAGCACAAACACAGAAGAGGGGTCACTAAGAAAACTAGGGAAAGGAATTCAAACCAAATATTTACTAACTTTAACTAACAAAAAAATGGGACATTACAAGTCTACAAGGCTACTCAAAATTACTTGTTTACTTGTCCTCAAGTAATTGTAGATTCAAATGTTCTAATATTTGAGGGACCTCCCATGTTGCATTTTCTATAAGGAGATTCCTTCCATCAAGTCAAATACTCCTTAGTGCTATGGTTCCTCATTTCTCTTTCCCTTACATGCATGATTACTTCAAGGACCAAAATAATCTTGCCATCTTCATCTAATGGAGATAACTCTTCTATTGGTACAATATGTTTGTCAAGTGCCTTTCTCAAATAAGACACATGGAACACATTATGAATCTTTCCCTTTAACAACTTCACCAATCCTTCTCAAAATTGTGTAACCTCACAAACACCATGTCTCCTACCTCAAGTTTCCTCTCATTCTATGGAAATCTAAATACAATATATATTAATTATAAGCCCATTGAATATCAACCTTGAGTAACTTTAGAATTCCTTGGCTCTATTAATCAAGTCACTTGCTCATGGGAATCTACTAAATTACACAAAACAAGGCCAAAAAAGTTATGGGATTTAGACTAGTACAAAGCAATGAATTCCATCACCTTGATTGGCATGTGATAGGTGGCGTTATAGTAGTGCTCCCCATATGGATCCATTTCACCCATGTCTTTCATTGAGATCAATGACATAGTTCCTCAATTAATATTCGACCCATATTTTTACAATCTTAATTTTGACATCTATTTGTGGATGATAGCTATTACTTGATGTGATCTTAGTTCTAACCAACTAAAAAATCTCTTACCAAAAAATCCCAAGAACCAACTACCTTTGTCACTTACAATGCTTTTGGGTAATCTATGGAATATTAAAGCACTTCATTAAAGAATATATGAACAACTTGTGGTGCATAAAAGTGTGTAGAAATAATAATGAAATATGCATACTTCATGATTCTATCAACAACAACATATATGTAGTCTTTACCTTAGACTTTATGAGTTACAATGATGAAATCCATTGAAACATTTTCCATTTTTTTTCTATAGAAGGTAAGGGTTACAAAAGACCTTCTAGGAATCTTTTCTCATATTTATTTCTCTAACAAAAAAAAATATTATTTGATGTGACTATGGACATCATCCCTAAGTCATTTCCATGATCTATTTATAGGTTTTGAAATACCCAGAGTGACTTGTTAATTGAGTATCATGAATTTCTTTCAAAAAAAAAAAATTATTATTGATTTTAGTATAAAGTAGATTCTTCCCTTATAGAAAATAAGTTCATTGGATATAGTGTACTTACCATCCAACAAATTTTCTTCCAACATATCGGAAACAAATACATTCTTAGCATATTCTACTATATTTTTTTCCCTCTAAAATCAATAGATATGTGAGACATTTAACTCAAAGTTGGTTTCTTGAATAATGCATCTATAATTTAACATTCTTCTTTCCTTTAACATATTTAATATCAAAATCATATGCTTGAAGTTTATTTACTATTTTTTCTATCATTTGTTTAGATCCTTCTGAATTCGAAAATACTTAAAACTATTGTGATCAGTCTTGAACATAAATAACTACCAAGCAAGTATTTCTTAAATTTAGCTAATATATCAAGAATTGCCTCTCAACCTCCTTGATTTTATGACTCTCAATTACAATGGGGATCTTTAAAAAAATACAATTCCCTCTCTTTAATTTTTCATTTGTAGAGGGATTGAAAAATATGTTGTAGAGAAAGATCCAAAGAAAATTCATTACATACCATTAAAGTTTTCATTTCTAACATAAGGTCAAAGTATTTTTTATTGTAATGATTTGGGTTTTATCCTAAATGTGTTTCAAAGAGAATGTATTAAATGTGTAGAGATGATTTTTTTGAATGTCTCTATATATATTGTATATATTTCTAGGTGAACTATTTCTTATTAGTTATCCAACTAGACAACTATAAAATTCTTGCAAATATTTTTTAAGGTATCTTTTTAGAGTAATATAAGAAATGTATGGGCTTATTCATGGATTACTAAGTAATATTATTTTAATATTCTCTAATTTCTTTCATCTTCTCATTTGTATGCATAGAGACTATCCTATGTGGAGGGTTTGAAGGTGTAGTCTTTAGTAACATCTGTATTAAGGTGTTACCAAGTGGATTCTAGTCATTACATCCTTTTGTGTTTACAATATGAGACTATATCACCCAACTAGATATAAAGGCACCCATCTACTTCATGATCAACCTCCCGTCGTGTGCTAAGACATCTTAGACAACTATATTTAACTTCATTCATATTGCACCATGTTGTAATTAGTTTTATACAATGTTGCATCTAAATGTGCATAATGACATTAGGGGTTATCAATAAAATATTCTTAAGACACTTCATGTGGTAGTCCATCTACATTGTACAAAGATGTAAAACTTTGCATGTTCCAAACTAGCATATAAATACAAGGTGACAACCTAATAGGAGAATACTATGCACTAGGTATGGTTTATGTCAAGGTTACAAATGTGCACTTCATATAGTTATATCTAAAATAACACCTTAGGGAATCCTACCTTGGCCTAGAAGAGCCTAATGTCAAAGAAGGTCTTACCCACTGTAGTAAATTGGTCCAAAGTTATCCTATCTAAACATAAATGTGAATTCTTCCTCCCTAAATTTGACACCCTTGGTACTCAAGAGGAGCTTACCTTTAGGGATTTAGGGACTTACAACTCTAGGTACCAACAAATGTGTTGCATTGGGAAACATTAGCATTATGATAGAATTAAAAATTATGAAAACTATTATTATTGTAGCATGTTAGGATATTAATTACTTGGAATTTTGACTTTAGTTATATTGTCAATATTAAATTTAAGTCCTCTTGTTTGGACTTTTAAATATGTTTTTTTTTCATAAATTGTAGAGTTTATATGATTTTTCCATAAGTTGAAGAGGGAATTGGTTTGGTCGAATGATTTAATGATGTCAATTGTTTCATTTTTGTCCTCATATTTTAATGAGATCTTTGGTTGCCTTAATTCTTTTTTGTGTTGGATGTAGGTGGGCATGCTGGTGGAAGTGACTAGTAGGTGGGTAGCTGAGTTTGATAGATGGGACACATGGCCATGTTTTATGTTACAAGAGTATTTTGTTACTAGAAAACTAGGATATAAGATGGATTCGATATGATTTGGCGATGGGACAAATAGGTTTGATTAATGTTGATGTAGCAGTTTCTTTTTTGAAAAACTACGTATGAAATGGGCAATTGATGCATGTGCTTGGGACTCTTAGTTTATATATTTTGTATTGGTGGGTGCTAATTTTAATGCTATTGTGCATATCTAAGCACCTTGGGTTGCATGTGGGTTGTGTCAAAAGATTAATGAATATTCTCTTACTTGTAAGACTATGATGATGTATTTCTTCTTGGGACAAATATAAACCACTTATAAAACAAATATTATTGCACATTGATTGGCCAATATTTGTTTACTTTTTGAGTAAAATTTGTGTTGTACAATTGATTAAAATGAGGTGATTAAAATGAGGTGCTCCCCTGTGGAACCTAGTCAAATCAACTTTTATCCCCACTATAAGAACTCACTAAATAATATTTCAACTGTAATAACATACTCAGCCTTATGATATATTGAAAAAGAGGGTCATCCCCAATGAGCTTGCTACAAAACCTTAGCTACATCTCCTAAACTTTTGCTAGTCTAAAATACATTCATTACACATTACATGGTTTTCACAGACGTTGCATTGATAATAATAATGGTTACTCTTTTTGGAGCACAGAGTGCAGCGTGGATTTGCATAAGATGCAGATAATTGAAACATAAGATGTTGGGGATGATGTTTAGAATGGATTATCCCCTCCTTCCTTTGCCCCTCCAAAACTTGTCTAATTCCTCCCATTTTAACTTCAGTCGGCAACTTTGAGTCATTCTCAACACACTGCAAGAGTGCCTCTACAACCTCCTTTCCTCTCCCACTCACCATCTCCCCATTCTCATCCACCACTATTACACCTATCTGCTCGTCTCTCACACTCCCAACTTCTGCACTAATAATACCAAACACCATACTTCTCATTTCTACGATCTTTCCCTCACTTCCCATTCTTGTAAAATCGTTGTACAAATATTTCATGCGCTCCCAAAATCTGTCTGCTTCGATCACCGAGATGCTGGGAATGGTGCTTATCTCCTTTATAATCTTTCTGCTGGTGTTATTATTATTAGGGTATATACGCCTAATATAATAGAGTTGAAAATGACTTGTCAACTTGGAGAGAGCACACTCCACCTCAGCACAGAACTTCAACATGTCAAGTGCCCTACCCACAAATAGCAACATCATTTCTCCACATGCTGACCCCTCTTTCACCTGTTATAAGTAGAACCAGAAAAAGCACACATTAGACATATCATACATTATACGTCATCAATGGAATGATTAAATAAAATTTCAAACTACTTAACTGTTCGAGTTAAGGGCAGAGTTTGAAAAAGAAATTGGCTGTAGTTGCACATCCTCTCCCATTCTGATTTTCTGAGCTCTAATTCACGACTCTGGGAAAATGGAAATGCCTCCTCTCCCCACCTTTCTATCATCTCCCATGCATTCTTGTTCAAGATTCTTCCTTTGCCATCCACCACCACCACTACTGCCGGAGACCATGATGATAAATTGTCTGGGACTTCTATTAAAGAAAAGAAATGCCGTACTGACCGTTGAATCAACCATGGATTAGGGGTCACTGGCCATGGAGCATCTGCAGCAACTCTCTTGAACTCATGCCATTGTGTCTCATGACAATCTGGAATCCAAACCACTTCTACAAATTTGTGATGGCTGCTTTGCATCTTCAGATATATATCATTGAACGCTGAATAGCGCATCTTGGACATAAGTAGGCTTGTACGGAGAAGTAATATCACTTTCCCTTGTAAATCCATGAGCTTCATCTACAATTTTTGTTATAAACTATTTGTAGTGTTACTGACTTACATAAGCCTTTTGGTTAGGAATAGAAGTTCGAAACTAAGAAACCAAAAAATATATAAATACCTGCTGACTTTTCTTGAGGAGGAAATCTGTTTGCAGTATTGCTCTCAGGATTTCAACATTGCTCTCACTCGGAGCTCTTAAGAGAAAAGCTGATTCATTTAATATATACGAGACATCTTCCCATGTGGAGGGACATTTTATTCCTTTTACTTCTAAACCAACTCTGCTCCTGAAAACAGAGGTATATCTTCCATGGATTTGGGGAAGTGTAGCAGACACCTTACCAAAGAATAAGGAAGTCTTATCGCTTGAAGGTGTATAAGCCACAACTCTATCGGTCACATTAGATGGTAATGCACTGAAATGTCTACCGGCATATATGATTGACCAGGCCCTCGAGTTCAATTCTAGTTGTTGCATACCCTTTGCAAATAAGTTACCCTCTATTTGACAGCGACTATACCCATAATCTTCAATAATGAAGATGAGAGAGGAGGCCGGTGGAAGAGAGGATGAATAGAAGGGGCGTCCATGAATGTCAATCAGTAGACCTTCTTCGTCAAATATCTTTGATGTCGCTGCCTTCAACAACAAAGCTTTCCGTCCCTCCTCTGTTTCCTGCAGAGCAAGATAAGTAATGTGTTCCATTCTTTGCAAATGAAATGCATTCAAATATAAGATATAATTATCAATTGGAGATAAATCACCAATCCTACCTCCCAAGAGGAGCCTGTTAGCACAACGAAATTCCAATCTTCTTTTTCCCTTTGCATTTCCATCCACCGCCTGATCATCTTTTCACTTCGTGAAATATTTAGCCGCCACAAGCTCTGAATAGACCCCAAATTGTCCATCCATTTTTCACCTAGGTTCTCACAATTCGAGAGGTCTAATTTTATTAGGGATGTCAGGCAGTAAAAATCGCTAGAAAGCTCCTCCAGGTTAGAGCACATTGATAAATCCAGCGTTTCCAAGCATCCAAGCTGACTGAAACAATCAGGAAGTTTAGACAGGGATTTGCATTTAGACAGATCCAAGTATTTTAGAGCTCCAAGGCATCCAAAGTCGCTGCACAATTCTTGTATCTTACCATACCCTGATAATTCTAAGCTTTCCAAGCATCCAAGCTGACCAAAACAATCAGGAAGTTTAGACAGGCTTTTGCATTTGGACAAATCTAAGTATTTTAGAGCTCCAAGGCATCCAAACTCGCTGCTCAATTCCTGTATGTTATCACATTCTAATAATTCTAACCTTTCCAAGCATCTAAGCTGGCCAAAACTATCAGGAAGTTTGGACAGCCTTTTGCATTTGGACAGATCCAAGTGTTTTAGAGCTCGAAGGCTTCCGAAGTCGCTACACAATTCCTGTATGTTAGTACACCCTGACAATTCTAAGCTTTCCAAGCATCCAAGCTGCCCGAAACAATCAGGAAGTTTGGACAGGCTTTTGCATTTGGATAGATCCAAGTATTTAAGAGCTCCAAGACATCCAAAGTCGCTGCACAATTCCTGTAACTTATCACACCCTGATAATACTAACCTTTCCAAGCATCCAAGCTGACCGAAACCTTCAGGTAGCCTTGACAAGCTCTTGCATCCAGACATGCTTAATGTCTTCAACCCTGCCAAGCAATGAAAGTCATCGCACAATTCTTGCAAACTTTCACACTCATCTAAGCATAAACTTTCCAGGCACTTTGATTGACCAAAGCCAACGGGAAGCACCTTTAAGCTCTTACAGCCATGCAATGATATTCTGTTCTTCCAGAAAGACAACTCGCAAACCCTGTTCGAGAGACTAGTCAACATACTACAGCCCCTAACATTTACAAATTTTAAGGATGGCAGGTTTGCAATCTCTTCCGGTAGCCGAAGTAGATTAGGGCAATAGGATAAGTTGAGTGACTGTAATGAAAATAGCTTCTTACATGGGATCTCTTGCAAACTTTTGGAATTTGTCAACTCAAACACAACAAGAGAGCTCAGTTCTTCAAATCCTTCTTCTAACCGCATTAGGTCATCACACCTGAATATATGTAACTTCTGTAGTGAT
The DNA here is from genome assembly GCA_007258455.2 of Sequoia sempervirens. Classification (NCBI taxonomy): domain Eukaryota; kingdom Viridiplantae; phylum Streptophyta; class Pinopsida; order Cupressales; family Cupressaceae; genus Sequoia; species Sequoia sempervirens. The sequence goes on from VDFB02265025.1 coordinate 30,790, forward strand.
CGGAGCTTCCCGATTGACCCTGGGAGCTCTTTCAGACCTTCAATGCTGGACAGTTTTAGCTTCTGTAAACCATAAACCTTCACAAAACTTGAGATTTCTGTATTATGAAATCCTTCCAACTCCAAATGTTTTAATTTAATAAGATGCCCGAACTCTATATCTGCATGTATATTGCTCCCATCAGTTCCCCAAGTCCTCTTAAGTTTGAGTACCTGCAATCCGGAAAAATGCTGCATCCAAGAAGGGCTTATTAACAACATTCGGAAAAAAGGACATCATAATTGGGGAAATCGGTCATACTTGAAAAAAGAAAAAGAAAAAAGTCATTATTGACATAAACTTACCTTGGGCAGACTACAAATTTCGTTCTCCATGAATCCATATTCCATGAAGCTTAAGTTTTTAAGCTTCAATACATCAATTGCTAAATTTGGCACCTTACACGCTTCTAGAAACCTCAGCTCATCAAATCTTTTACTGCATTTCCCGCTCGGAATTATGTTGTTTCCCATAGACAATACTATGAGAGACCTACTCATAGATTCTAATACTTCTGCAGATACATGGAATGGCTTATTGTTGCCTTTTAGCCAAATTCCTTTTGTTTGGTGCAGCTCCTGGATACATTCAAACCAAGGAAAATTTATAAAATTTATTAAATTTCAATCTTTTAACTATTAAATACTTAAAAGTTTTCATACCCCTTCACTCTCCATGGCGATAGAAAAATCATCTACACTTGTGTATCGGCTGCCTTTTGATTTATTACGACCTGCTCTCAATATAAGATCATGAATGCTTAGATAATAAGACTCAAGGTAAGATTCGGCCTTTATTCTTCTGACCAGATCACCCTCTAGCAGACAATAAAGTTCTTCCTCTCCCACAATGCTGGCAACTTCATTCCACTCCCAATTATAGAAGAATGAGCAGATGTCGAGGAAAGCCTCCTGAGCACTGGGCGTAAGCTCATCGTAAGCAAACAGAATTCTAGACTCCTCGAAACCATCTTCCTTGTCACAGCTGAAATCTTTTCCCTCTTTTAGCCAGCAAATCACTTTTTCATAAGCTTCAACCTTATTATTTCTCTTATGGAGATATGCTCCCACCACTTCTAGAAACAGAGGACAGCAACTGCATTTCTCCGCTATCTCCTTAGCCTGAGGCCTTTCTTCCACCATGGAGTCTATTTCTCTTTCAGTATCAAATTTCCTGCACAACACTTCAAGGGATGCCTCAACAGAGAGGGGTTCGATGGCATATAATTTACAGGGTTTAAATCTGCAGCTTTCGAACACTCCAGAGATATTTGTTTTTCTTGCTGTGGCAAGAATCCTCACTTTTTTTGGACTGTCGATCAGCTTGGGTAGAAGACGTTCCAGATGTTGTCTTCTTAAGATGTTGTCGATGTACAAGAAAACAACTTCTTTCTCCATAATCGATTTCAGCTCTTGTTGTCCATCCTGAAAATCTCTTACGGTATCATGTTTAATCCCAGTCAAGTCGCTTAAAATCTGAGATTGTATTTCCTCTATGTTAGGATTTAATTCCAAATTTTTGACGAGAGTGACTTTTGAATATTTCCAGCCCTGCAGATTTAAAGATGCAAACACTTCATTTGCCAAGGTAGTTTTTCCGGCTCCCCCAATGCCGTGTACAACCACGGCCACAGCTGGTTTGTCAATATCCCACTCAAGGAGTTCCATCACTTCATTAATCATGTGATCTATGCGCACAACTACAAATCAAAAGAAGTATATCAGTTTTTAAAAAACGTACAAATCGTAGGTTCGCTGTGAATAAATGGCATATTGATAACTAAACAGAGATAATTTACCTGCAGACTTATGGGATGGAATCGGTGGTCGGCTGCATACCATATTGCTGTGCACAACATCTAGTGTAGAGAGGGTTATTTGCGAATGGAGCATCCTGCCCATTTCATCCGCTTGACTGCGAAGCTTTGCAAGAAGTTCTCCGTCTGTTCCAGCTACCCACAATCTTCCAATTTTATGGAATCAAATGTTAGATTTAAACAGAATGGCAACATAAAATACCTAGTTGTGTTTTTTTTTTTTTTAAATAATTTTAAAAAAAAACTTAAAATGGGCTGAGTTATTGCTGTATATGTTTTCTGTATTTGCTTTTCAGGTTTTTATTCAATAAAAAAAAATAGTCGTCGTTTTTTTTCTACGCGAGAAAATAATGCTTAATTAACGTCAATGAAGCTTAGGGGTTACAAGGTACTAGAAGTCAACAACATTCACGGCTATACACACCAAATAAAGTGTAAAAAATTATTCTATACATGTCAAATAAGGTGATGTAAAAAATGTTTCACAGTTTATTTGTATTTAGATTTGTGAATATTTTTATTTATTTTTTGGATAGTACACTACCTGGTTCAGGAAAGTAAGTAATTTTTGGATAAAATAATGGTGGAAAGTTAGTGATTATATTTTTTTTTAATAAAAGTAAATAGTAGTGTATTATGTTTCAAATATTATAAGCATTCAAGTTTTAAAAAGAGATTTGTTAGACAAGATTATGAAGAAGATTTTTTAATATTGTAATAAATGACAAGGTTTGTTATGGTATTGCAAAAGTAAGATAAAGACAAATATCATAATTAAGAAAGCTTAACAACCATTATATAATTAGTTCATTCAATATTTGTGGTTCTATGCAAACACTAGATATTGGTCACAAATATAAACATTTAAAATGATTATTTGAGTACAACTAGGTTTTATTTCTTGAAAAAAATGTGAAGCATTTTGTCATTTTGTAAAAAAACAACAATTGGTTGAAAAATATATGTTTTATGTGAATCTGACTCTTGTAGAAATGGCAAGGTCTATGTTACAAGAAAATAATACTGAAAATGATTTTTTGTTAGAAATAGTAACCACATTTATTTATATTCTTAATCAAGGACCTATAGTAGTGGTGAAGAATCATACACTAGAAGAAGCTTGGAGTGGTAAAATGGACAGTTTGGAAGAATTCATATTTTATTGTTCATTGGAATATAGTCATGCTCCAAACTTGTGGTTTGGTCCATTTCTTAACTAGGAAAGTGACTTCATTTGAGGAAGATTCATTTTGGATAACCTCACTTTGGTGTGAAAGAATATTTAATGGTGGGCTAATAAACTTCCCAAGATGTCATCCTCATTTAACAAGATTTTGGCAAGGCCTATAACCATGTTAGATCTCATTATTTATCCTCAAAATGCTCCTCTAAATGTTCTTTATTGATCCATCTACCAAGGTTGCCCCTTGCTCCCTTTCTATTATTATTGATAATTAAGTTGACTACTACTTATCCTCTAAAATAGATATTTGGAGTTAGTCTCAGTTGTTTCCCTTCACATTAAATCCTTTAATCTCAATTCTCAATTTGTTGATCATAACCTCTCATTCCTTCATAATAGTGCAATTGATTAAGTGGAGAGCTAATATTATATTTCCTTTTCATCTATACCTTCTATGCATATTAAGAAATTCTTTATGATAAGGTCATCTTCTCCCTCAATGGATTTCTACTAAGTGGATACACATTAATCATAAAATGATCAATTGATACCTCTAATGAATTATCTTTAGCTTGTGTATTTCTCTTGATGACATGTAGATAGGGTTAATTTATTGGTTCACATACAAACCCATGCACTAGGGAAGAGGGGCCCAGAGTGGAGCGGGCTTCAATAATGGAGATAGAAGTAGTTCTTGGTGGGCCCTATAGTGGAACACCTTAATATCCAATTGCAAAACACTTTTTATCCATAAAACACACAAATTGACAAATCATGCGATGCCACATCAGCACACCAATAAAACATGACTTAGTGCACCACTATCGATCTCATTTATTTTGTTAGTCTTTTTGGATACCTCAACAAAAAGCATGCTAATATGGCATCATATTTGATGATGTGACCATAAAATTAAATTTTTTAAGCAGCTGAGTTGCCAAATAAATTGTTGTACAAAATTAAGACTGATTTGAAATTTCCCTATAGAATTTTCAGAAACGCAAAGTTAGGATGCTCCACTATGGTAGCCTTTCCCCTATACTAACAAGTTGTTCTGTTGGTAGAATAAAATCTTTATATCCTCTCGTATTTTTCTCTTTCCCCTAGATGACATCTAACATATGCTATGATGAACATACTTTTCTCTTTCCCCTAGATGACATCTAACATATGCTATGATGAACATACTAAACTAATTAGACAATTTATTTTGGTCTAGATGGGATGGTCGTAAGGGTATAGAGCCACTTTGTAGATTCTTTATATTTAATAAAGAGATGAAATCTACATTGGAAATGATTAATCTTAAAACTTGAGAAATTGTCTCAATAAAAGTTAAAAAATATGTCACACGTTTGGCCAACATTTACAATAAAGACAAAGGGAACAAGTACTTTGAAGCCGTTTTAACGTATATATTTGAGTATTTACCTCCGTAGAAGTTTCCTTTTCTTCTGTACACAACATAAGATTGCCCCATCCAAAATTAGTTGTATAGACTCCTTCATTTTGTCATTCAACTCTTTCTTCAAATGCGGAAGACGCTGAAGCTGTAGTATTAGTTTGGCCAAATCGTTCATGGGTTTCAGAAGTTCCAAACACTCATTCTTATTCTGCTGTATTTTGTCGAATCTTTCAACAACAGCAGCCACCAGTAAAAATCCCACTCCAACCCAATGAACATTTCCAAGGGCATTTAACACTGATATTGCTGTACCATGTTTATCACCAGAATAGTCCGATATCTGTACAATGAGTAATAAACGAAGTTATAAATACAATAAAATAAAAATTCGTGGCAACACCTTCAGGAGAAAACTATCTCACGACATAAATTACAGTGAAGAATAATTCTTTGTATAATTGTGATCCACAGAATTGCTCCCGTTTTAGCTCTTGAAAACAAAGGAGAAAAGTATAGACATGGATGCACAGTAGTACCTCCGTAGAAATTAGCTTGACATTTTTTGACGCTTCTTCTGAGAATTTAGCAACGTGGGATGCAGAGGGCAGCCCAGCTCGCACAGAAGCCAAATTGTCATCAGTGACTGTTTGTTTCCCCTGCAACCAAAACCTCATCAAAGAATGCAATATAATGAACATGGAGACTAGAAAAGACATGGCAAGAAGAGAAGGTTTTTACCTTGTTGGTGTAATGATCAAGAAGATTGTCAATATTGTTCACTAATTTTTGGAGATAATCTGGCGTGCTTCTGTCTCTGCTCATGAGAATGTGATCGATGATCTGAGCAGGAGTAACAGAGGATGCCGGGGAAGACATTATTACAGATTTAAATGAGGAAATGAAAAATGGACGGTCTGAAAGAATGGATTGCTGAGGTTAAATGCGCGCCCGTTTATCTCAGAGCAAGAAAGTGTAAAGAGTGGAAGTTAAGAGTGTGCATTATGTAGGGTAGAGTGTTACAATTGTAAGTCCTCGTCGTTTTCGGGGCCTGTTGGCACGAAAGTTCCCAACGGATTTGGTCTGTGGAAAAAGGAAATGTGGAAGAATTATTTGGAAGTGGAAAAAAATGGAGCGAATGGCGAGGCAGCAGTCGGAAGACCCAGGTAGTGTTTGTTGAGATGTAAATGGTGGGCCCGCCCCGAAAGTGTGTTGCCTTGATTCCCACTATTTCATGGCCCGAATAGGCCCCAGGCTAAAATTGATGTACCACTTTGGAAGTTAGTGCAATGCGCATACGTGTCTGTTAAGGAAACTTCCTTAATCCAACTTTTTCGGACGCATTTGCAACAATGTCATTCTCGCGGTACGTCTTCAACCGAAAGAAGATAGTGGAAGGCCCACCGGTTTGAATATATCTTACTTTATTTCCTCTATTCATAGAATTTGGATCAATGATTTTGAATCTAAAATTATACAGTCAAGATTCAATCATCTATGGAGATATTATCTTGAATATTCATATTGGATGAGGTCTCTCATGTGTGACCTCACCACTCAAAAGTATTTTATTTTTAAATTAAAAATAAATAAACTATATTCTTGTAATATAAATATGTTGGATGTAGTACTAATCGTGGTAAGATAGAACCTATTGACTATTCTTAGTTTGTAGTAGTTAATGTATTAGTATTTGCATGGTAAAGACATGTGGTAGCTTAATTAATAAAAAAATATGGATACGTTGCAATTGAAAGTGTTTTTATTGTATATATATTTTAAAAATAAATTTATATAATATTATTAGAAGTTTTCAAATCATTAATTAATAAATCTATTCAATTCATGTATTGATACATAAGGTCAAGAAGATTTTGTAACTATCATTTGTTCTCAAATCAAATCATAAAACAAAAATAAATTTTAAAAAAGTTCCAAGATCTTTTCAATTGAAAAAAATAGTTAGAAAATAAAAGAGACCATTGCAATAACTTTTGTAACTGAAGAACTAATTTTGATTTTTTCAATTGACTATTCTTTTTAAATGATTTTTTTCATTTTAATATATACATCTTTGTGTATGATATTTTCTAAGTTATTTAATAAAAATCCATTGCTATTGTATTTAATATTTTTTTTATATTGGAAGGGATAAAATACTCTTTTATATAAATATAGACTAATGAAATATGTGTACCTAACTTAGATTAATATTAATTATCAAAAGAAATAGAAATAAGCAAGTGTTCATTGAATACTATGCATATTTTAAATAAGGCAGAATAAGGCACATAGCTTCCAAATCTATGATGAAGAGTAAACGTGTTGAATTCAATCATCCCAAAGGAAAAAGTGAAGGCTTACAATCTTGTCACTCTTTCAAGTTCTAAAAAGTCTTGAAGTTCCTTGCAAATCAAACCCCGAGCTCCAAAAAATTGACCTAATTCAAAGAGTTAATCTTGTAACTCATGGGACTCATCTCACATTAACCTTATTGAATGTGTATAAATTAAACTAACCTTTCTCAAGGACCTTATCCTCTAAAGTTTAATCAAAAGAATAAATTATCTTTATCCACATAGTGTTGCTAATTAGATTGGGATGAATTAATATAAGGAATGGGAATGTAAAGGTCGTAGATTTGTAAGAGAATCTATATCACAATTAGAAAATGTTTTAGATGTGTTAAAATTCATTTGATTTTGTAAAGAATTATGCCTATCCACTCAATGATAAATATTGTAGCTCTTAGCATGGTTGTGCACATCATTATGTAAAGTAGGAAACTAGAGTCATTCTTGCAATAAATTTTACATAGTTATATGCTCATGATAGTGGTCTCCAACTTGACCATCATGGTATTCTTCAATAAACTTTGTACATGTGTTTAGCTTGTGGAAATTATGAGTATGTGCAAGGAAATGGAGCATCAAAAGAGGGTTTTAAATGACCACGTTTTTTTATGAAATTGATAAAACTTAATCTTGGATGAGAAATTGAAGATAGTTACACTCGTAATTTGAAGATGCAAAAAAATAAGAGTCATAGTATTTTGAATCTACTTTCTAAACTATTTTTTTTTCAATGGTGGAGATTAAAGGGAGTGCTCATTTTTTGGTTAAAAGAAATACATAGTGTCTTGTGTGCTCCCCCTAAAGAGTTAACTTTTTTTTCATATTTCAAAAATTATTTCAACGAAAAAATTATCCAACAAGTTATGTAGTTTATGCCTAACTTCTATTAATTTTTTAATAAATATATGACTTTTAACTAAATTTTAAATTGGACAAGTCAGAAAAAATAAAAAATTGAGTGTGCTCCCACCTAATTTTTGGAAATTAATAAAAATTAAAAAATTGAATGTGTATAGAATTGAGTCTAGATTATAAAAATGTAATTTGTTTCAAATTTGGGTGAAAGGATAAAAATTGAAACCAAAAACACTATACATAGATTTCTTTGCAAAAAGGGAAGACACTAGAAAAATAAATAAAGATTAAAACCTTAACATATTCAAAATGTAGAAAATTTTACATCATTAGAAAGGTTAGAGGAAGCTTGATGTTATTGTGATATTTATTTATCTTCATTGAAAGACGTGAAAACTTGATGGAGAGCACGCTTGAGATTTAGTTACTTTTTTACAAGTTACAAAATACATGCCTTTAGAAATTGACTGTAAACCAATGCAAATCTAATTCTAATGGTTTACAATACCCCAAGGAAGCTACAAACATAAGTGGGTTATAACGTAAGTGCACTATAACATGCTCTATTATGTCTATAATTAAAAAAAAAGAATAATCTCTCTCTCCCTCCTCTACATATCTATGTCCCTTTGTCTACATCTATCTCTCTATCTCCCCTCCTCTCTCCCTCCCTCTCTATCTCTTCACTCAATTACAACCAAATCTCATAATACATAGTCATTATACTATTAAATACAAGGCAATATTATAAAAAAATCTCTTTGGGGATGATGCCCTCAAACCCCCACTAGGGGACTTCAAAAAATTTCATTGCTCTGCTCAACCCCTAGCAACAAAAATGGGGAGCCAAGCTCCCCACAACCCCCAATGAGAATTAGGATCTAAATACAACTGAAACAAAACCTCTAAATCAAGAAGAGGGAGAGACTCAATTACCAACAATCTTCATTTCTTCCTCTCCATCTCTCCTTTACATTTACCTCTCCCTCTCTCTCTTTCTCTCTATTTATTTCTTCCTCTCCATCTGTCCTTATATCTTCATATCTACCTCTATCTTCTTATCTTTGTCTCTATCTTTAGGTAACTCTCCCTCTCTCTCTATCCATACCTGTCTCCCTCTCCCTCTCCCTCTCTCTATTTCTCTCTTCCTAAACCCTATATCTATATCTATATTTGTCTCTTTATCCCTTTCCCCTTATCTATGTTTCTCCATATTTATTCTTCTATATATCACTCTTTATCTTTATCTCCTTATGTCTCCATATCTCTCTACTTATATATCTCTCCCTCTCTCTACCTCTATCCATATCTCACTTCATATCTCTAGCTTTATCTTTTATCTCTCTTTGTCTCTCCCTCTTTCTATATCTATTTCTCCCTCTCCCTCTCCCTCTCCCTCTCTCCTTCCATATTTTTCTCTCTATCCCTCTTTGTCCCTATCTCATCTCTCTTTATCTTTCCATCTCCCTCTCCCTATTATCCTCGCTCTCTCACCCCATTTATCTTTCCCTATTTATATCTCTCTATATCTTGAGCCCTATTACTACTTTCTATATATCTAGCCACCCTTTATAAATATATATATTTATATACATCCTTCTCTATCTTTATCTCCATATCTCTCTCATTTATACACACACTATGTTTCTCCCTCCTTATTTGTATCTCTATCTCGGGACTCTCTTTATACCTCTCTCTATTACTTGTCTCTATCACCTCCTTTCCCTCTCACTCTTTCCCCCTCTATCTAGATATCTCCCTATCTCTCCCTTTTCCTCTCCATCTCTATCTATATCTCATTATCTCTACTTCCCTCTCTTATTCACTCCATATCCCATGCTCTCTCTTTATATATACATACACACACATATATATTACTCTATCTCACCCTTTATATACCTCTCTCTATATCCCTCTTCCTCTATATCTCTCTATCTCTCCCTCTCTCTATTCCTACTTCCCTATCTTTATCTTCATCTCTACCTTTACCTCTCTTTATTTCTCTATCTATTCCTCCCCCTCTATCCCTTTATCTTCATATCTACCTCTACCATCTTGTCTCCCTCTCTCTCTCCCTCTCCCTCTTTCTAGACCCCTATATATACCTTTCTCTCCTCCTATCTTTGTCTCTCCATATTTCCCCTTCTATGTCTCCCTCTTTCTATCTTTACTTATCCCTCTCCCCCTATATATATTTAACTCTCTCTCCCCCTATCTTTGTCTCTCCATATTTCTCCTTTTATCTCTCTCTCTATAGCTTTCCCAAGTTATATTATCTATCTATCTCTCCTTTTTTCTACCCCTCTCTATCCCTCTCTCTCCCTGTTTCCCTAGCACTCCCTCTTTCTATATATCTCTACTTATCCTCTATATATATATATATGTAGCGTCAAAAAAAGTAACCCTTTTTCACACTTAATTTGGAAATGAGTAATTAATGATAAAATGGACTTAATTGTGCCTTATTTTGGGTGTTGTAAAGTGTTTCTTTACACTTTTACATTAATCTAGGGCTTTATTAATTAATTGAGGTTAATTAGAGCTTAATTGGCCCCTTAAATTCAAATCCAAGCCTTATTAATTGCATTTTTTGAAGGATATATCCCAACACACATTAATGATGTCTCACAACACTTAATTTGGCAAGGTTTGAGTCCTAGGATGGTGACCTAGGACCCATATGCCACCTAGCGAATGGGTTTTTCCTAGGTCCTAGGACCCCCTTTCTACATGTTGTTTGATGTCCCTAAAGCTTTTCCTAGTTAACTGTGCTAGGACCTATTCACCATCCTTAACTTAGGACACCCCTTTTTGAACATGTTTATGGTAGGATTTTAATGATTTTGAATTGTGATTTGATGTCGGCTTGTGTTATTCGAATTTCTCAATTAAATCTTAAGATAAGTATAAATATAAGGCCATTTCACATAGTTTCACCTAGCAAGTTGAAGTGATCATAAGCATACTTTCACAAGAATTATAGAGCATTCAAGAGCATTTTAAAAGGAATTCAAGGGCAGATTACCAAGGTTTTATTGCAGCAATCAAAGGTCATATCATCATGTAAAAGACATAGTACATCATGCATGTTTTTGAGCTAATATGTTGATGTAGCATTGAAGATCCAATTCAAGCATTGTTTCACATCCTTATTCAAGATAAAGATCTACATTCCTTATAGCCATTTCATGCTAGATTGTTGATTTCTATTCCAAGACTTCATCCAAGGTATCATTGTTTCATGTTCATGTTTCATTGTTTCATCACAAGGTTTAATTACCTAAATAAGGTTTGACCAAGGCAAACCCCTATTCCCTAACAATCAACATTTTTTCTTCTCCTTTGACGTGTGATTACAAGTTTTAGGTTGAAGATGAAGTGGAGAATAAAAGTTGCAAAATTTTCAAGATTGAAAAGTTGTAAAAGTTGTCATCTATCTTGCAAGATCACGAAAATGAAGCTACAAAATTTATTTCCGACTTTCGGGAGCTGGGAGTACATACATTGAAGAACAAAACCCAAAAATCACTTTTCCAAAACTCTAGCAAGGACCCATTCACCACTGGTCGAATGAGTCCTCAATGAGCCTCGAAGCAACACCTCTTTAGTAAGGTACACATCATTTCAACTTCTTAAAACTTTCCGTATTACTATTATAACAATTAGGTTTGATTTATGATTGTCATTTAGGAATTTTTCCTTTCATAATTGAATGAAACAACCATCCAAAGATAATAAAATTTATGTTCATCCATTTGGTGATCCCCATTTTAGTGAACCCCTTTTTCCATGTTTCAATACATATGAATACTTCTCTCTCCTCTCTATATTTATTTTCCTCTCTCTATCTATCTATCTATCTACCTATTCTTATATATATATCCCTCTTTATCTCCATTTCTCTCTCATTCATGTTTACACACACATCCTCTCTCTATGTATATGTATATACTTCTCTCTTTCTATGTATGTATGCATATATATCCCCCTCTATCTCTTTCTACCTCTTTATTTCTACCTCTTTCTCTATTAATTGTTTCAATCACGTCCTTTCTTTCTCACTCTTGGTATCTCTATATTTACCTCCCTATCTCTCTCCCTCTCTCCCTATTTACCTATTTCTTATTATCTGTACCTCTCTCTCTTATTCACTCCATCTCTCCTACTCTATATGAATCTCTCTCTCTTTCTCTCTCATTTATCTATCTCTTTCTATTCATATCTTTCTCTACCTCTATATTCTTATCTCTCTATATCTCTCCCTATTCCTCTCTATCTTCCTCTACCTATATATCCTCATATCTCCCTCTCCCTCTCCCCTCTCCATCTCTATATATTAAGCTATATATCCCTCTTTCAACCCTCTTCTCTCTCTCTCCCCTATATCCATCTTCCCCCTCTCTCTCTATCCTCTTTCTTTCTCACCCCTCTTTTTCCCTCTATCTCTACCTTTCTCTCTTTATCTTCACATACATCTCTAAATCTCCCTCTTTATCTATCCCTCTCTCCATCTTTATTTTTTTATTTTCTACTTCTCTCTATTTTTTTTGTCTACCTCACTTCCTCTCTCCCTCTATATCTTCTTATTAAATATTTATCTCTCTATCACTATATCTAACCATCTATATCTCTCTCTTCCTCTATATCTCACCCTCTCTATCTCCCTCTCTCTATTATTACCTCCCTATCGATCTATGTTTATCTCTCCCTCTATCTATTTGTCTCTCTATCTATTTCTCTCCCTCTCTCCCTCTATCTTCATCTCTACATATATCTTCCTCTCTCCCTCTCTATCTTTAGATATGTCCCCCTCTCTCCCTCTATCTTCATATCTACATATATCTTCCTCTCTCCCTCACTATCCTTAGATATTCCCCCTATCTCTCCCTCTCCCTATTCCTAGACCTATATATCTATATCTCTATTTTACTCTATATCTGTCACTCCCTATCTCTATCCCTCCATATTCCTCCTTCTATCTCACTCTCTTTATCTCTATCTCCTTTTACTCCCCATCTCTATCTACCCCTATATCTCTCCCTCTCTATCTCTCTCTATATATTATGCTTCCTATCTTTATCTTTATCTTTCCATCTCTTCATCTCTCATTTACTCTCTCTCTTCCTCTCTATATATTTCTCTTCATCTCTCTTTGTCCCTCTCTCCTCTATATATTTATCTCTCCCTCTTTCTCTCTCCCTCTCTATCACCATCTCCATCTTCATCTTCCTCTATATACATCTCTCCTGTCTCTATCTCCTCCCCCCTCTCTCTCTCTTTCTTCCCTCCTCTATCTCTCCCTCTTTCTATCCCTATCTCTCCTTATTGTAGGTATAATTTGTGTTGGTAATGGAGCTTGATTATTAGTCTCTAAGTGGGATATTATTGGTAATGGACCTTCTTCTTGATTCAAATATTTTGTTTCAATCATTTTTGGATCTTCTTGATGAGGGATATGGTGGGATTTCCCCCTCACTTTTATCTCTAGGGGGTCTAGGAGGTAGTGCAAATTTTTGGATCCCCCCTTGGTGGAGGTTTTAGGGCAACACCCCTGAAGAATATTTATAAAGAAAAAATTGCCATGTAAAATAGTATAATGGCTATGTATTGTGAGAGATAGTTATAATTGAGTGAGAGATAGAAAGGGAGGGAGGGAGAGAGGAGGTGAGATAGAGAGATAGAGGTATAGAAAGAGAGGAAGCTATGTGGAGGACGGAGAGGGAGACTCTATTATTTTTTTTGTTTTATGATATACATAACATGAGTGTGTTATAATATGCTCACATTAAATTTTGATAGTGGATGAGCCTAGGCTTGATCACTACTAGGCCATAACATGAGTGTGATATAATGTGTGTGCATAATAATGCACTTGTGTTATGTCTTAGATGGAACAAAAAGTGATTGTGGCCACTTTTTGGCCCCCCATCTGTATGTACTTACCCTTACCAATATATAACTTCATATATCCCCAACTTGTAGAGTTATCCAATGATAAATTTAAATGGTAACACATGCACCACCAATTTCTTATTCTATATAAATGTATAGTTTTGTGTTTCCTTCTTATATGTAAGGAAAGTGATAGTTTCTTCCATGCCATCAAGAATCAACTCAATGCAAATAAGGTGCATTTAACAAACCTACATCAATTAACATTGTGAAAGACTCTCAAGCACATAAATATGAGATATATGATTTAGAGCAATATGGTGATTTTCTAGGTAAATGGCAATATCAAAGTGAATTATTAAAAGAAAAAGGACTCAATAATATATCCAATCATGAAGAATAATTTTGTCTATCAAACTTAGTTGAGTGCTTGGAGGTCTATGAAAATTACAAAGGATGTTGCTATAAGGTATTGTATAAATTTAATAGTATGTAGACTATTGTGAAAGCTTCACACTTTATGGTTGTGTAATTACACTCCACAACAACATGCTTTCTTATTTAAAATAAATTGAATGGTGTGTATTTCCTTTACCTAGTTGCTCTAAAAAAACACCAATAGCTATGCTTGAATAGACTAATATGAACATGGAATGATGTGTTCCAATTCAAAAATTATATAATTGGTTCTTGATCACAAACTTCTCTTTAATCATATCAAATGTTTTCTTATGCACACATTTCTATCTAAATAGTTATTTTTTGTGTGTTGTAGAGGTACAAGTTTACACACAACTCTTGATAAATTTGTAGTAGCAGCTAGTATGGACTAGGAAAGCACAAACTATGCATTGGGAATTTGGGATAGATAATTGAAGGATAGTGTATACATTTTCTATATCTACTAGAATTTATTCCTTAGATATAACGTAACCTAATAAATTTTAATAAGTTTCCATAAACATGTATCTTTAAAAGTTTAATGTGATGCTTAGTTGGAAAATTTGATAAAAATTAAGCATATCTTATCTAAATGGTTGGTCACCATTACATATATATCGTTTAATCATCTAGAAATACAAGTTAATAAGTCATGAATAAAATTAGGATTGTGAATAGAGAAACTATATACATACACAAAAATAAATTCTTGAGGTGATATTAAGAGATAATGTCTTAATGTAATTATTTTCGCTCATACCAAAGTATTACAAGGCCACTTAAAGTTTACGTAGATTTATGCACACTAATTTTAAGAGGAAATATTTGAAGGGATTTTTTATATTTACTTTTGCACCTATGTCAATTAGTTCATCTTGTAGTACAAAATAAATAACTTATAAAATTAAATAAATCCAACATCATACATTGGTTGAGCCATTAATAACACTTGTAGTATGTATCATATCTTGGCTCCATTAAGGGTATAATGCATAAACCTTTAACCAAAACCTCTACCACACATATCTATACTAGTATTTAAATTTTTTAGTTGTATGATCAACCTAGGTGTCAAAGAAAAATATTGTTGATGAACACCTTAGTTCTAGTGAAGCCACCTTCATAACCACTTGAATAGATAATTATTCCAAATTCAACCCAAAGTTATTTATATAAATCATCACTAAATAGATCCTCTCTCCATTAAAAAATCTTCATATTAATATTTTTTTTCCTTTAATAAAAGTATGAACCATCAATAAATCTTATCATACATTATCTATTAAGACAACATTTCAAAGAGTATAGAGTCTCAAATAAATTATGAGTATTGAAACCAAAATTTTAACCATTCTACATATTCCTAGTATTTACACATTTAGTAATGATAGCTCAATGTTAGATATTTCACACATTGGCTTACAATCACTTGTCATGCCTAAAGTGTGGGAAGATTACATCACTTGAAAATTATAGACTTATATACTACACATAGGAATTAAAGAAATTAAGTATTAAGTATATATTTAAACATGTACAACTATAAGTTGTATCTAATTTTAAGTGTGTGTAGTTACTTCCTTTGCATTGAAAGTTTCTATCTCTAGTTGTTGGTTGTTATGGTTACTCCACTCATTTTTTTACCTCACTTGTATTTCTTGGTGGGGAGTCCAAAAATTTAGTACATTTTATTTGTTTAATTTTCTCTTACATTGTTTGGGTTGCACAAACACATTTTCTTTCATAAGCACATGGGCCACTAGTGCTAATGAAATGTTGAATAATTTCATTCATGATCCATCACCACTTAACCTCAAAAAAAGCCTTGTATAAATCATAAAAAATCAACATGTTTTATTTCCTTGTGATTATCACCATCATGTGGAAAAATCATTTTATATAAATGGCAATAGACTTCAAAATCAACTTTAGGGTATTTTCTACAATCATATGTGAAATTTAGAAATCTCTTTCACTTCATTTAAAAATCAACACACTTATCCATTAAGTTTTAGTGGCACCCTATTTCCTTTTAGGAGCTTTAAATATACTCTTGAGAGAAAAGTGCACTTCCATAAGAATCATCATTAAATTTTTTAGTTGTATGGTAAAATGTCATACCATGATCATAATCATCTTGTGAATATGTAATCATATCATTCGCCAAAATAATGATGAAGCATTGGGCCTCATTATGTTCAATATCATATGAAAAAATAGCTCATTATGCATAGTCTTTATTATGATCTTCTATTAGAAAAAAAGGGTGTTGTACACCCTGAACAAGAAAATAAATATTTTTTATAATATGTAAAGAATAATTATTTATGGTGCATCTTTGGAGATGTGTTTAGCCACATTAAATATTTATTTAGTTTCACTTTTAAATTTGTATTGTAACATTAAACTTAGGTATTTTATGTGTGGATTGTACATTGAAAAAATATTTAATAGCAAGAAAATTAGTACCAAAAAGTAAATGTTGATGTCAATAGTTTTATGCTCTCATGGTTCTGAGACACATGGAAAGCAAGAAAATTTTATTTTTCAAGGTTGGTTGCCATTTGTATTGAGCTCTCTTGTAGAGAGCATATGTGAAGTATGTCATGGGATGTGTGGTTGTATGGTTACCCATTATACTTGAACACATCAAGGATGTAATTGGTGACATTGTTTTTTTAGTAGTATTAATAGAGACTCTATATAAGTGTATTATAATATTTTATTGTTGATTATTCGATGCACCATAAGGAAGGATGGTTGAAGGTCTTAAACTAGGTCAAACAGGTACCTAAGAGAATCCTTGATATATCATAAGAGTACACAAGGCTTAATCTATGAAGATGGAAGTGAGATAATATGAAATAGATAGGAGAAGAGGGTAACCAAACCTTCTCCTTCACTTTCCCAAGGTATAAATTTTGTGGGGACTTATCTTGAATAAAAAATTCCAACTTCTAAGAGGTATATCTTTTGATTCATCCCTCACTCTTTATACTCCACTAGAACACTAGAGTTGATTTTTTTTAGCTTGGTGTTGAAATCTAAGTTAGGTGTCCTACAAAGAAACTTGAGAAGAAGCGGGTGTTTATAATTCTTGAGGTCACACTTACATGTAGGAGAAGAGCATATGCACTCACTTATTTGGGACTAAAAGAAATGCACTCACTTATTTGGGACTAAAAGAAAGTTGTTTAGTGATAACCAAATCAAAATATTAAGGTGTATTTGTTGAACAAAGGTTATCATTAATGTCAAAGGAGATATGGTCAAAGGTGGCATTATATTTTTAGGAGATCAGTGAGACAGTGACAATTAATTGAATTTGTACTCGAATGTTTCAATTCAATTCTCCAAGTAAAGAGATTTCTCTAGCAATACAATAGTATTCAGTATTTCTTTCTAAAGGTGAGTTTGGATCTATGGTTTGAGTGAAGAGTATGTCTACACATGTTCTATCATATTCCAATATTTTTGAAGGATATGTTCAACACACAAGAAGTTTGAAGTGCCAAGAGGCTCTTTGTGCTTGTTTGTCAACTAGCTAGTGTTTGAGAACTGTGTGATAATATAGCAACTAGTGTGTGACATTCAAAGGTAGCGTGTGTTGTTAAGATAGGACCTAGTTAAGGTTCTTATGGAAGTGCATGACATCATGTTAGTTTGGCGGCAACAAATTTAATTTAGGACTGACATGTTACACATTTCATGTAATTTGAATTTAGGTCCACATTATGTCATCTTAGTTATTTGCGGACCCTTAGTCGGCATGGAAGAGAGTTAATATAATGTCATGTATATATTCATCACTTGCACAGATGCACAATGTGAAGTATAATTAAAAATAATGTGGTGAATGAATATACAAGGAGATAATCATACAAGCATATGTTATTCAACGTGAAGCATCTCACTTTTTGCACCATTATCAGAAGATCTTAATGAGTGTAGTAGAGTGTTTGAATCAAGTTCGGACTGTTTTTAAACTATGCAATTAGCAATGAAGGTTTGCAAGCTCTTTATCTATGTAATCCTGTAGGTAGGTTCCTACAAGTATAATTAGGGATTGGTGCCTCATGTAGGTTGGTGCCTACTTCATATTGTAAAATTCACTTGTTATATTCCTACTTTGTGAGGTTGGATTTGCACTGTATATCCAAGCAGTTCTTCTCATCATGGTTTTTCCCATCTTGGGTTTCCACATATATTTGGTGTTCTATTGTGTGGATGTGTATTCATGATCATTGTGTAATTAGTAGCAGTGAAGATTCAAGTTTCTTGTTTAGATCTAATATATTTGTTGAATTTAAAGAGTTTTAAATAGATTTGATCTATTGATTCACCCCCCTCTCAGTTGATTGTGTTCCCTTTAGTATTTTAGGATAATAATAAATTATTTTGAAATACATAAAATAGAAACCAAAACTATCTATAAAAAATATTCTTGAGGTCATTCTATAAAACCATAGGATTGTTAGAAATTCAAGGTGAAACTTGCAACAATAGAACTTAATAATATGTTTACAAATCTAAAATCATGTATCCAAGATTACCATAAAGTGATAATGTGATTAACAATTCCAAACATGAAAGAAAATTACCAATACCACAAGTAGAGAATAACTAGTGACACAAAATATTCATGGAGAAACCCTTACAAGAAAAAACTCCACACTTGAAGAGATCCAATATTTGTATTTATCTTCAAATGAGATACACCAATACAACATTCCTCTTTGAATTTTGGCAGCACTTCGTTACTCTAACAACCTAAAAAAAAAACTCTTCAAACCACCATCTCAATGCTGTAATATATAAAAGTTTTTGGGGGAGAATACCACAAATAGTATCCCAAAACAACAAGCAAAACCACATGGAAAAGCCCACATCTCCCCTAGTGGACAACCCATAGGTATGGTAAAAATATTAAATGATCACATGGACATATGGGTTCCTAACCTATAGCCAAAATTAAAATTGGTCAATACCAAGTGCTCCATAACTCTTTGATGGCTCCAATGGCTAAAACCCAGAACATCCAAGCTTGGGAACCCAACCTATGATAACATGCAAATAACATGCAAAGACATGCATTTTTGGTGGCCCCCACCCAAAAGTTGGATGTCCAAAAGGAATATGCTCTTAGGATGCTCTGTAACTACCACTATAGTGGGTCCACCTCTTTGTATGCAATTACAATTTGTGATAGGAAAATAAATAATAAATATTTTCTCTCACATGTCCTCAAGGATACTTTCCAAAAGAACATGGAGACACATAAATCAACTTAGGATAGCAATTATAATGTCACCTATCCTAACATTCCCCCACTTGACACTATACATTGCAATTACATCCATGAGATACAAATAAAATAATATCAAGTATAGTGATCAAATTCCATGACTTTCCTGCACCAAGAGAACTTATCCACGAGCATTGGCTTCATGAGAGAATTTGCAACATTATACAAAGTGTCAACCTTCTCATTCAAGACCTTACCATTCTCAACCATTTTTCACACAAAGTGATACTAAACAACAATATGCCTAGTACGAGCATGGTACATACAAATTTTAGCTAAATATATGGCACTTTGACTGTCACATACAATCCTCACTATCCTACAATCAAAACCAATACCATTACCAAATCTCTATAACCAAACTGCCTCCTTAGAGACATGTGTAGCAGCCATATACTTTGCTTCAATGGTGGAAAATACAACTATATGTTGCCTCTTACTCATCAAACTTTCTACACAAGATTAAGGATCACAATCTAATGATAGATACAAGAACTCAAAGTCCATGACGACTTCCAACTGATAGTGAAGCAAATCAAAAATGATTACCAAATCAAAGATGATAAACTAATACCCTATAAGAAAATGGTAGATAGCTTCAAAGATTATTTCATTGATATCACATTTGAACAAATTCCAAGGATTAACAATAGAGCAATAGATGCAATGACCACCATTGGATCTTTGTTAGATATGCCACACAACAACCTAAAATGCAAGTTTCTCATCGAGCAATTTCTCGTGTCAACTTTCGATATACCTAAATCAATTTTTATGTGAAATTGTTGGTCCTAGATCCCCATGGTATCATGAAATTTTGACCTACCTTCATAGAGGCATTTTCCCATTTGACTTTACCCCAACTTATGAAAAAAAATTATTCGAAGAGCATCCCAATTTTTCCTTATGGGAAACACCCTTTACCGAACAAGTCTCAAAGGAACATTATTACAATGTCTTAACCAAGAGGAATTTTTTATTACCTTGAAAGAGGTTCAAGAAGGCATCTATGGGTCACATTTGAGTGGCATAACCTTGGCTAAGAATTTATTGAGAACAAGATACTATTGGCCAACCATGGAGCAAGAAGCCAATTACTTTGTGAAGAAATGTTTACAATTCTAGCAACATGGGGACCTCATCCATGCACCAACTCAAGATCTTAGACCCATCACCACACCATGTCCTTTCTCATAATGGGGGCTCGATCTCATTGGGAAAGTGACACCTACCTCCTCAAATGACCATAAATTTATAATCACAGCCACTAAGGACTTCACCAAGTGGATCAAGGCTATACCTATTACCTTCATAACTAGAAATAAAATATCCAAGTTCATCCTAAACTATCTCATTTACCACTATGATGTTCCATAGATCTGATAGGGTAGGGTTGGATGAGGCACTCACTGCCCCATGCTCTGAGTCCTTGCTCCTAAGAACTCCTAGGTGTCTCCTCCACCTTGTTCTAGTGGTCCTGCCTCAAGTTTGGGTGCCACTACTCCTACTGACCAACCCCACTATCAACATTCTTTCCTTCTACCAAGTCCACCTTGGTGCTTCGCCACATACTCTCCATTGGCCCTTACTCTTCTTTAAAGGCCAAATAACCTCAACCTTCTGGTAGATTCTTGCAGGGGTGTGATGGTGTTGTAAAAGCTTAAAAATAGCCTATCTAGGGTCCTTATGCAATCACAAGTTTCCAATTTCCCATCGCTTTCACAAAATCCTTTCCTAGGGTTAGAAGGCTACAAGCCTAGAGCCCCAATTAGGCCTCTTAACAGAGTTAAAATGCAACTTTCTCCTAAACCCACCAAGAGAACTAGGTTCTATGTTTAGGGTTTTTGTTTCTCATGCCCACACCTCAAAGGTTTTTAGGGTTTTAAGCCTGCACAGCCTGTACACTATCCACACACAAAAAATGGTCAAAACCCTAGGGTTTTTAAGCTTTTCAAGGCTGTTTTCAAACTGTCAAAAATTTCTCCCTTCAAACGACTTGAAAAAACCTCCTCCTAACCTCCAAGCATTTCCAAGACCCTCAAAAAAATTCACAAAAAATAATTTCTCCAAAATCTTAATTCCCCTGCAAGTTATCTGCATTTTTCTCCTGGTCTTCCCTAGCAGGACCTTGCCTGGCTCGCCTAGGGCAAGAAAAATTGCTAGCATTCCCTGTACACAAAAAAAACCTACTAGCTAACATATGTACAAGCATGGTGTCTAGGCACTGTTTCCAAAGGGTCGTACGGTTTGTACAGTGGAAAAGTGCTCTAGCACCACATTCCCTAAAAATAGTCTGGTTCAGACCAGAATTTGAGCAAAGATGAACTATTTACAACAAATGCTTACAAATTCAACAAAGAATCTTTCTAATCTTACACAAAGCTTGAAGACAACCAAAAATACATTGTACAAATCAAAACAATAGCAAACTAATCCATAAAAGGTCTATCAAGATATAATAATTCAGAAATTATAACTCAAAACGTTGTTTCTTTCATTCACACAAGGTTACACCAAAATTTTATTGCTTCCAACCTTGCTCCTGGGTCGAGATATCCCTTAAATAGGCCCTAGAAACAGTTAATTTTCTTTGATTGAGCCTAAGGATGACCAAATGGTTAGTGTTATAAAACACATTGTGTTTTTCAACTTTGGTCCATTGTTTTAAAAAAAAACATGATAAGCTTCTAAAACTCATTCACCTTTCACCACTTCTTACCTAGGGAGCAAAAAAACCTCAAAAACAAACAAGATGGTCAACATGACCACAAAACAACACAACAAAATTTGAACTTCATACAAAACTTCTAGGAAACCTAGTATCTTCCAAGGTGCTCCTGCACCAATAGACCATCATCATAGATAATGGAACACCTTTTAAAAATGAGGATGTTCACAAGCTATGCAATTGATTCAATATCCAACATTGCTTTTCCACCCCAATTATCCCCAAGGAAACAACCAAGATGAAGCTTCTAATAAAACCATCACCAAAATCCTGGAAAAGATAGTTAATGATGCTAGTTGAGATTGGTACTTACAACTAAAACCCACCCTATGGGCATATTGAACCAATGCCAAAACACCTACTGGTGATATACCATATTCCTTGGTTTACAGAACTGAACCCATCCTACCTATCAAGATTAATCTCCCATCATTGAGAGTTTCGTTGCAACACCTGATCGTAGATGAAGAATACAGGATCACTAGGTTGAATGAACTAGAGTTGCTAGATGAGTGTCGTTTAGAATCCCTTAATAATATTTAGGCCTATTAGAATAGGATCTACAAAATTTACAACAAGAAAATAAAGGGTCAATGATTCCAAGTAGGGGATCAAGTTTTAAAGGGAAATCAAAAGAATATGTTAGATAAAGAAAAAAAGGGAAAGTTTGAACCAAACTAGTTAGGGCCTTTTGTTATCACAACAAATTATGGTTCAGAAGCCTATCAGCTCACTACACCTTAAGTGGAACCCTTACATGAACCCATCAATATCAAGCATCTCCAAAGGTTTCATGCCTAGCCCATGAGGGATATTTCTCAAATCCAAAAATCCAAAAAAATAAAAATAGAAAATAGAAAATCCCAAAAAAAAATAAAAAAGGATAAAAATAGTAAAGAGAAAATCATCCTCTAGAAAAAATCACTTTGTTGGTGCTTTGGGCAAGTACCTTGGTGAAAACCTAGATAACAAACGTCTTGTGTGAATAAGTACCATCTACCATTTATCATAGACTCTCTCTTATCATTCGTTCATAATAAAGTCATCCATTCATCCATTGCATCCATCTTCCCCTTATTTATTTCCTCCATCTGTGTCTATATCATAGCTTGGTATTCAACGAGTATCTATCCCCATTAGTACTACTTGGAATTCTCTTAAGGTTAGTTTGTCCTTCCTAAATTGAGGTAGTCTATCACATAAGACAAGGGGCATATTCCTACGCTTATGATGCCAAATCAAGTTCTTGTATATCCCCTTAAGGTTATTCTCAAAATCCAAAAAACATCCAAAAATTTCTCAAAATCCCAAAAACATCCAAAAATTTCTCAAAACCTAAAAACATCCAAAATATTTCAAAATATAAAACTGTCTAAAATATTCTCAAAATTAAAAAATATCCAAAATAATTCATAATCCAAATAAGTTCAAAAATCTCCATAAAAAGGATCAAAAGCATCAAAAACTCCCAAAAACATCATCCAAGTCCAATAATCGAACTAAGAAGCCTATATGCAATTACATGGGCCAGGCCATCTTCAATGAGCCCTTGAGGCATAGGGTTGTCCCTTAGGTCCTGCTCTCTTGGTCTAATGTTTGGAAAACTCAAAAAAAATTAGAAAATTCAAAACTCAAAACAATTGGAAAATGCCACACAAAACTCAAAATAACCTCATAACATTCGACAACTAAAGAACAATCATAAAATCCCAAAATACCAAAAATAGCCTCAAAATATTTCAAAAAGGAAAACAACATTGAAATATGGAGAATAAAATAACTCATCCCATCTCACTTTCACTCACAATAAACTTTCAACGATAATAAATTGATCATCACATTCAACCTTCGGTAGCCTAAATAGAAGCAAATACAACAATTAGAAAAACATAAATCTTAAACACAAAATTCCTAAGTCTTGGTTATTATCAAATACGTCATTTAACCTCATATCAATGACCTATCAAACAATTAAAATCCATTAACATCCAATAACATGTCTTACAGATATATCTTTCCTACAATGGACATCATCATTGAATATCACACTAAAACAACACCTTCAACAGGAGATGAAAACATTGACAATTTGACATTTTTATCTTTTCTTATGATCTATCTTATTGGCCTATTCCGATGATCTCTCAATGATGGCTACAAAATGATTTAGAGAGAAAGGAATGGGGCATGGGGCATTGATCATTGCTTTCATTTTTTGTGCTTGTTGGATGTTCTTGTAATATGACTTTGGTGAATACTTGCCTTGTGTGTGCCAAAATAGTCTCAAGTAAAATAATGGCTAAGATATATCATGTTATTCATACCTTTTGTGTATTATTCTCCTTACTTTAATGGTTTTATTATTTTACATGATAAAAAAAGGTTTCCATATGTTAGGTATGAACAAGGATACTCCTATCTATAAATGCAAAGTCAAAGTCCACGCATTAGATACAACAACACCCTAGTTCTTCATACCTTGGTGCATCATGTATATTTTTTATATAAAAAATAAGGATTTCCATGATGAAATTAAACCTAATCCAAAAGCAAAAGCAATATCATCTATCCTATCTCATCACATATAAAATAAAATCTTGAATAATCATAGGTTTGTTGGTATCTTGAATCTCAATCTCAATAATAAAGTGGTAATAGATCCTATCAATTTCATTCTTCTACTTCTATCCATACTAACATTTCTATCTAGATATCATGACATACACCAGAAAATAATGATATATATATATATATATGCATCCATCCTACATCCAAAAATTGCCAATGCATACATCCCATAGCATACATCCTACATAATCATCTCATGTCATATGAAAAGATTAAAAAAAAGAAATCATTCATATCATCCATATCATAAATAGACCCATCTTGCATCCATAAATCATATACACATGCATTCACATCATATCATAAGCATATAATAACATCTCATAATGCATTTGTATTATGTCATACATCCATAATGCATCCATAAACATAACATACATCACATAAGATAATAAAGCATACAATAAGATAACACCATAGATATATGCCACATCATCAATCATCTCATATATATATATAATAATATATATAAATGAATGTCATGATACATATCAAAGTGTGTGATATGCATCAAAGATATACATAAGGATATCTATAGCCAATGAAAAAATATGCATCATACTCACGTCTACATCAATGTATGGATATAAATTAATATTTATGTACATTAAAATCTATCCTGAACTACCCTAGTCATCCCAACTAGAAGCAAGCTGACCTAGTGGTAGCCTATGATGTTGTGAGCCACTAGGTGAAGGCCTACCAACTAATGGACCACCCTCATATTGGTTGGGCTCCATGGTACTCCTGTGTGAAGAATATGGATGTCATCTATGAGCTGGCACATTCAAGCGATACATCTGATAATGGGTCACCTCACTCTGAACTTTCTGGATCTCTTATGTGTACCTAGCCAAGGGGATAACTTCCCTTTATTGATGGGTCACCTCTACATCTAGCTGCATGTGAAACTAGTCTCACTCTTATCTAAACTTGTCTCTCTCCTGATGGGCTTGGTCCTACTCCTACATGTAACTATCTCTCTCCTATTTAATGGCCTCTACTCTCTGATTAGGAACCCAACAACTACTACCACCTACTGTTCTTGTGGTATATGGAGTGATGGCCCCATAGGTGGACCTTCTGGTACATGTGGTGGGGGGCCCTATACGAAAATATGATTGTGCCCTCTATTGCCTCTTCCTCTATGTCTTCTACCCCCGACATCTCTACCCATTGGATCAGTCAATCTAACAGGTCTATGAACTGCAAACCATGCATTATAAGTTGGGATGGTTCCTAGATCATCTAAACCCCCTACATAAATCCAAGGAAGGGTACTAAGTGATCAAAATCATCTATAGCTATTTGAGGAACCATTTGTGGTCTCCACTCTATAATCTCTTAGAATGTGTGAGCATACATGACCATGTAGTTCTTGTCTGAAGCATCCTACTGCTCCCCAAACTATCTAGTAACATGATTTGGTAAATACGTCTCAATGATGTGTGAAGTACAACCCATGAGCCATCAATTCTATTTGTAGTAAGAAAGGTGTACATCATCATCCCAAGGCTAAACTTGCAACCATTGCCTCCAAGTGAACTTGGTAATATCATAAATGACCCTCTACCATTAAGCAATATCACCTATGTGGTGGAGAGTAGTCATGTCATCATATCAATACAATATAGGATCCTCATCATCCAAATCTCTAAATGAAATCATCAATCAGAGCACACTAATGTGCTCCCATACCCATATGTGAAGAAGTGTAACTCCTATAGAGAGGCTAGCTCCTCCTCAGTACACCACCTGATGCATGTCATGGTACAAGTGCGCCAATATGCAAGGTCCTCGGGAATAAACACAAGCATTCTCCATGATCCTCTCCAAGACAATCCCCCATCTCAGTCTAAATAGTTTGGATCATTTTTTAGGAACCAGGACTCCCATAATTAGTCTCATAATCACCAAGGTAATCTTGTGGGAAATACTTGATGTTAGTGCTTCAAGTCAAGTTATCCACCCTCTAGCTCCATATCCTCTACTTCCAAAACTCGAAACAGCCGCTAGGCTAAGATCTGCATCATAAATAACCTGGTCTCCATGGAAGGGAACCCTTAGGATCCTCTAAACATCCTCAAGAGTAACAGTGGCCTCCCTTGTGGGTCAGTGGAATGAGGAGGTCTCCAAATTCTAACGCTCCACCAAAGCAGTCATCAGAGATAAGTGGGTTTGAATATCTGACCTAAAATAAATAGGATGCAAATCAGTCACTCCTAGAAAGTGAACATCAAGCTCTCAGAGTGTAGTAATCTACTCAAATATATGCAATCCCTATTCTCTAGAATGAAGTGGATGAAAGGTAGCCTACACACATAACATGCACAAGGTCAATTTTTAAAAAAAATTGCAAAAATCTAAGTCAAACTAGCTAGAAAAGAAAAAAGTGAGTCTATTTTGCAAAGGCGGCTCATTGTCAAAAGCAGAAGCATGGAAATCCTACAAAATCATCACTATTGTGCAATAGCATAGTTAGTTTTCAAATGTGTCACCATTATAGCATTGCCTCATAACTAAAATGTTCCTCTAAAAAGTGTCATTATATCTTACAAAAGTGTCACTATATCTTGCAAACGTGTCACCAAATTTTTAAAGGCGTCATTTAATTTCAAAACCCCCATGCATATATGCAAAGATGTGATGCCCCATTGCAAAGGTGTCACTATGTGTGGAAAAAGGTGTCGCATCAGTTTGCAAAAGTGTCACTAAAATGTGATTCCTTTGTTTGTCTCAAAAGCTCTTTGATCTCTCATAGTCAAGCGTGTGAATGAGCTTGAAATTCACCCAAATGAGAATATTTTCCTAGTATAACCTAGGCTTATAGCCCTACAACTCAATTTTCTCACTTAATTCGCATCCAACCATGGTTCCTTCACGAGTCTCCTAGGACTTGCTTATTTTTCATCCTCTATGCAGTAGAACCACTCCCATGACTTTGTCACAATCTTGATATGAAAATTAGTTTTCTCACTCAATCTCTCGAGGGGGTAGCACACCAATATTCCTTGTTCAATTTCATCAACTAATTAGCATTTTGAATTCTCCATGCCACCAACATTCCTTGATCCATACCTTTTTGGATTGTTGACTCCATCTCTTGATCCACACTCACATCTTTAATTCAATTTCATCAACTAATTAGCATTTTGAATTCTCACCATTGATTAATATTCCAAAAATCTATAAAAGCAAGCTTTTTCCCATGAAAAGGATTCACAACCTTTATGCAAACTCACTCTAGTGAATTTATCACTCACCATTTGAGATTTTTGAGAAATTTGTGAATCATCCATCATCATCAATCAACCCAAGCTTTTGCATCAATGTGGATTAGGAAATTTGAGCAATCCACCTCAACACCACTCCAAATTACACTCAATCCACAATGGGATTGCAGGTTTTCTTTTTTAATTGATTCAATTGTTTAGAATTTAGGTTTCTTTCATGATATTTGAATCATTTTAGCAATGTTTACTAAATTTCATTAGAGTATTGTCTTTAATTGATCAATTGCTTGTTTAATTTGCTTTATTTCATTATATGTTGATTAATTGAGCTTTAATAACATTATAGGACCTATTCACACATGTTCACATGTTGAGTTTACTTAGGGAGCTAGGAATATTTCTAGAAGTCTCTAGTACCAAATTTGATCTTATCCCATAGTTATAACATGACATAAGATTAAGACACATGTCATCATCCTAGTTAGTTCCATCTCTCAAGCTTTCCTATATAAGAAAGACATCACATGCACATTTGGTAATAATCATAATATATTTTGTACCATAATCTACCAATAATTTCTCTTTTTTCTCTCTTATAAAATGCAATATTTGGCGTTGTAGGTGATCTTGGAAGCTTGCATCCATTTGTGACTCTAGCACTTTGGTCTAAATGGGATGGTGCTAAGGCTATAAAGCCACTTTATGGAATCATTGTATTTAATAAAAGATAAAATTTATGTTAGGACTCATTAATCTCAAACTCAAGTAATTTCCTCTCTAAATGGATTGCTAGAGCTATTCAAGGGGATGAGGATGAATCACTAGAGCTATTCGAGGAGATGATGATGGATCACTAGAGCTATTCAAGGAGATGAGATTAGGAAAATGTTGATCAATCACATAGTGGCTTTAATTTCTACAAAGGGGAAGTGACACATGGTCAATTGGTAGGATAAGATTCTTCTTACACCCTTCTTTAGCATCAAGGCTTCCACTCATTGTTTTAGTATATACAAGGGTTGGGAATCAATATCCAAGTTTCTAAATTTGAAAGACTTTTTCTTTTAGGCACAAGCTCAATTTTTCTACTTCGTCCATTTGGTTGAACAAATTGATTCAAACTGACAATCAATGTTTATCTTTCTCCCAATACTATGTGCACTGACAATTTCATAGAGGTGCCTACACTTTTAATAATCTACGTGACTACTTAACCCTTTCACGGAACTCATTCAAGGTCACCTTCATGCATAATTTGACCTCTCCTCTTGTGACAAATAGGTGATTGATTTCATCATGCCCATTGTCCCTCCAAGCTAAGTATCAAACTTTCTACCCCAACCCCTTGCAACATCCTCAAAGATTGATATTGGTTTCCCTCTCACCACTCCTTTTCCAAACTAAACAAATCTACTTACAATATCTTCCTATGTTTCTTTTGGTTCCTTATCTTCATATCAAATGGACTTCTTGTTTAAGTAATACCTTCTAGATTAAAGCTAAGATCACAACCATTGACACTCCAAAACCAATATAATACTATTCTAAAACTATTGATACTTACTAAAACTCTCTTGATTATTAATATTAAAAAAATTGAAACATCTTATAATATTATTTTTACAACTATAACTAAGATCTAGAGTATCTCAATTCTATCACATTTACATTAACTTCATCCCTTAAAAATAGGCAATGGCTATATAGCCCTAGGAATGCACCGAGGCATGGATGTGTCGCTTGATGTTGGATAGCATACCATAATGACACCACTGACAGCCTACTATTTTTGATTTTCGAGCAATCATACCTTTTGTATAGCAGGCAAATAATCATGTATAAATATTTCCAAATATAATATTTTGGAAGGGTTTGGCTGGTTTTAGGAATAGTATATTTTGGAGATTACCTAATATTAAACGTAGTGTTTTTAACATTATTTAAAGGTCATTTAAATTTAATTTTTATCATATGTTTTTTTATATTGTTTTATATATATATAAAATAAAAGAATATTTTTATGTTTATTAATTTTTGAAAATAATTTAAATTATTTGATGGTTTTAAATTATTTAAATTGTATTTAAATTTAATTTTTTAATTTCTTTATATTTAATATTATTTTTACAATTTTGATTTGAATGTATATTTCTATTTATAGTTAACAATATTATTTTAAGTATAATAAGATTTATGAATGCGGGAATGGTGGAGCGTGGAGTGAGGCGTGCAGGGCAGAGGAGCGAACTACAAAGGATTGAAACGCAGAGATCAAGAGGTGATGGCCAGTGGGACAGGCAAGAGGAGCGAGGAACCTGGAGTCAGCAATGGTGGGGTGATGAAATGGAAAGCATGGAACCAATGGAGACCTTCAGGGAGAAGGATAATAATGAGTGGAGTGCGTATGGTAAACCTGGAACACGAGATCAGAATAGTGTTAGCAGACCATAGTGGGTGTTGGAGAATAGGCAATGGGTAGATAAATGTCATCCTCTATACAATGGAAGACAGTAGGAGGATTGGATCAAGCCAAACCAATGGGCAAGGGACATTCCTAGCCCTAGATGGATGATGTATGACAATGTTCAAACGAAGGAATATGGTAGACAGTTGCCTCCATGGATCTACCCTTATCGATTTGATTCTCCTAGTAAAAATTGGGGGGGAGCGAGGGGGGTGGAAACCTCTCAAAGCGGAGCAATTTTTGAGATAGGAAGTCTGGATGGTTCAGGAAAGTGCCAAGTCCGCACAGAAACGCTGCAAGGCAGTGGCGCCGAGTGGAGTTGAGTGAGGGAAGGCAAACAAAAGATCTGAATCATGATAGTGGTAAAAGAGTGGCGATGGAGGAAAAGGGCGCTTCAAAGAATGGTGACACAGCGACTAGTTTGTCCCCGAATAAACCTAAACTTACAGTTTCTTTGAAGATTGATTCAATTAACGAAACTAGGGATTTACTTAAGGATATAGGTCTGTTTATGAAGTTGGGTGGAGGTTATCCAAAGAAACAAAATGATATCAAAAACTGGTGCAAGGAAAAATTGGGAAATAAAATTGTGGTCAGGGCCCTGCAATACAACCTTTATTTGGTTACATTTCCTACACAAGAGGATAAAAATAAGATTAGAAACTCGGGGCCTTATTTCATGGAAGGATCGCAAATGCATTTTTTTTATTGGAGCCCTAATTTTGACTCTGGGAAGCTTGAAATTGAGGAAAGTTTCACTTGGATACGATTATACAATCTCCCCTCAGAATATTGGGCAGAAAATACGCTTAAGGTAATTGGAAGAAATTTGGGGAAGTTCAAATATTTAGACAATGTCCAGGATGATAATGTGTGTGGCACATATTTTAGACTATGTGTCGCAGTCCCGCAAGGGTTGGCGCTCCCAACAGAAATAGAACTGGAATCGGAGGGAGGATTGTGGAGGCAGGAAATTGTGAGGGAGGATAAGATGATAATATGCCCTAGATGCAAATCGGCGGATCATGGCAAGGAGAATTGCTCATCATGGGTTGTAGCCAATGGAATTAATATGTATGAAGTAGTGGGGGATTCGCGCACAGCCAAAAATGACAACGTCCCAATGGGTCTTCCATTAACTGATATGGAAAAAGAATTGGCAGATTCTATATGGCCCACGGGAATAGTAAGTAGGGAAGCTGAGGAGAAGGTTTGTCTCTATTGGAATATGCCTTCTGAAGAGACACCGGAAGGGTTCCAAATCGGTCAATGTGCCCCATTAGACAAGATAACCATTTCTTGGAATGTAAGGAAAAAATTGGATGGTTTCCTACAGGCAACAGATATTCAGGGGTTGAGTATGACAGCAGATGGGGATGGGGAGAAACAAATGGACTCAGTAGTTGAGGAGTTTGGAGGGAACCCAGATTTAGTCGGGATGGAAGAAGAAGAGACCAAGGAAAATCAGAAGTGGGGGAGTCAAGATTTCGATTCAGATATGGATGAGATCTATGAGGATTCTCAAGTTGGCATAGTGGATGAAAGAGGAATAGAACAGATACAGTCAGAACAAAAAACCCCCAGAATGAGGTATGCTAAACAAAAAGGTTGCAAATCCAACAAAGAAAAACTAGCTTTAGCGGGACATGCCAGAGGAAAAACTAAATTGAGCCAAACAATTTTACGAAATGGGAAGGAGCTACCCCTTCTCGAGGAGCCATGAGGGTCATAAGCTAGAATGCTAGGGGCCTAAATGCCCCTAGCAAGTGGCATCTTTTTAGGTGTCAGATAGACACTAGCAAACCGGATATAGTTTTTGTACAAGAAACAAAGTGGAGCAGGGAGGAACAGGAAAATAGGATGAGTTTTTGGAGGGTTTGGGAAGGTGTATTTGTGGAAGCATAAGGAGCCTCTGGAGGATTAGGCGTAATTTGGAATCCTGACAAGGCAGGCTACACTCTCATTTTGGCTAATCGGAATTGGTTGCTGTTATCGGTGAGATATTTACATTGTAACTATGACATGAAAATGATTAATGTTTATGGGCCAGTTGCCACAGCTGCAAAAAGAGACACTTGGGAGATGTTAACAGCCACTTTAAAATAGTTAAAAGATGAGCGGGTCTTGATAGGTGGGGATTTCAATGCCACACTGAATAATACAGAAAAGCAAGGAGGATTGAGAAACTTAGCCAGGGTACAAAAGGACTTCCAGGACTTTGTGGATGGTAATGCGTTAAGGGAAGTTCAAGCAAAAAAGGTGTTTTCACATGGACCAATAGAAGGCCAGGCCACTTTGGGATTGCTGAAAAGTTGGACAGATTTTTGTTATTTGGGGATTGGAACCAAACAACAAACCTGATAGAAACCTCAATATTAGCCTTCAGTGGATCAGATCACTTCCCAATCCAGCTGACATTTACACAAGACGATTTCAAAGGAGGCTCTCCTTTTCGATTTGAAAAAATGTGGATTCGAGATCCTAGTCTGCATGAGTTAATTTCACAATGGTGGGAAGAATGTAAGGTGGGAAGGCAATCCCATTTGTTTACTTTCCATAACAAGCTGTCCTACATCAAAACCAAACTACGGCTATGGAATAAGGAGCATTTTAAGAATATTTTTGAAGAAAGTGATAAGATAGAGATGGAGATTAGGAAAGTCAATGAAAGAATAATAGAGAAAGGTATGGGGATGGAAGAATATATGAAAGAGAAAGAACTGAAAGCTAAGCAAGCAGAAATTATGGCCAGATTAGAATGTCATTGGAGACAGTAATCAAGGGAATTGTGGTTACGTGAAGGCGATAGAAATACAAAATACTTTCATAATACAACTTTAGTCAACAGAAGTAGAAATAGACTTGGTGAACTTGAGAGGGAGGATGGTTCAATCATTTGGAATGGGGATGAGATTAGTCAGGAAGCGGTAAGGTGCTTCAAAACTCTTTTTACCCAAGACGACCAGCAACAAAGGGCAGAGAGGAATGCTTTTCTGAATAAGATCCCAAGTATTATATCAGAGGTTGATAATAGGGAACTGATTAAGCCAATTAGCTTAGAAGAGGTAAAGAAAGCCACGTTTTAGCTGGGACCAGACAAGGCACCAGGGCCAGATGGCTTCTCGGCTTTTTTTTTCAAAAATTTTGGGAGATAATTAAGGAAGACTTGCTCAAGGCTGTGGAGGAGTCAAGAAGAAAGACTACAATATTGGGGGCAATCAACCACACCTTCATTGCACTCATTCCCAAGAAAAAGGAGGCCAAAAATATGGGGGACTACAGACCAATTTCTTTATGTAACACCCTCTATAAAATTATTACAAAAATAATAGCAAACAGGATGAAATTGGTGATTAATAAGGTAATATCTGAGGAGCAGAGCGGCTTTATTCCAAGGAGGTCCATTGTGGAAGGCATAATAGTTGCACATGAGACCATTCATACAGCCAAAAAAACAAGAATACCAAGTATGATATTAAAATTGGATATCCTAAAAGCATACGATCGTGTGGATAGACAATT
Organism: Sequoia sempervirens; assembly: GCA_007258455.2. Lineage (NCBI taxonomy): Eukaryota > Viridiplantae > Streptophyta > Pinopsida > Cupressales > Cupressaceae > Sequoia > Sequoia sempervirens. The sequence goes on from VDFB02265025.1 coordinate 64,652, forward strand.
TATGGCTGAGATGTTGATTAGGTTTGGTTTTAATAGGAAGTTGGTGGATTGGATTATGTGTTGCATTGGCTCTCCAAAATTTTTTGTTTTGGTCAATGGGGTGGCTCAGGGCTTCTTTAATTCCTCTCGTGGAATTAGACAGGGGGATCCATTATCCCCCTTCTTGTTCATCATTATGGCGGAGGCATTAGGTAGGAGTATTTGTTAGGCAAGGTTGGATGGCTCATGGAAAGGGATTGAAGTCACCCCTAGGGTGGAGTCAAGCACTCACCAACAGTTTGTAGACAACACCATTTTTTTTTGGGCAAGCGTCAAGAACAGAGGCAAGGAAAATTAGGAGCCTTTTTGATGAGTATAGTAAGGCCTCAGGGCAGGTTATAAATTGGAGAAAGTCAGAGGTGTACTTCCTCAATGTGCAGCTAAGGTTACAAAAGGATCTTACCAGAATCTTGGGTGTAAAAGTTGCATGTCTTCCTGGGAGGTTTCTTGGGATGCCACTATTCACTGGGGCGAATAAGAAGAGTTTTTGAGATAAACTTGTCGACAGCTGTAAGAAGAAGATGGAATTATGGAAGGGAAGGTGGCTTACATCAGCTGGGAGATTATTGATGATTAAGGTAGTGCTGGTAGCAATACCAGTTTACTCAATGGCGTGTTTGAAGCTGCCAACCAGCATTGATGACCAACTCAATCAAATTATGTAGAAGTTCTTTTGGAATGGACCGAATGATACTAACAAGGTTCCTTTGCTAGCATGGGACAAGATTTGTAGGCCACATTAGGCGAGTGGGGCTGGCATTAGACAAATGAAAATCATGAATTTAGCAATGGGGGCGAAATTGGTGTGGATGATGTATAAAGGAAACCAAAAATGGGTTAGATTATTAAGAAAGAAATATCTTGATTCAGATGATCCTGTCAGTATAATGAAAATCATGAACCTGCTAAGAGGATCTGCAATATGGAATTTTATTTGTGAGAGCAGAAGTATTATAACTAAACACATTACATGGGAGGTACATAATGGGCTGAGGGCCTCCTTTTGGTATGACTCCTGGGATGGGTACTCGAAATTATGTGTCAAACCGCAAATGAATGAGATAAGGGAAGAAACAATCAGAATTTGAGGGTCCAAAGTATGCAATTATGGTAATAGAGTTATAATAAATGGGATGAGCAAGTGGGAATGGAAGGATCTCAGTGTTATCAATGCCCCGATAGAGCAAAAGAATGCTTTAAAAGCAATTCTAAAGGAGAGAATTATTCTTGATATGGACAGCGAGGACATTATAAGATGGTGTGCATCTGCAGATGGGGAATATAAGGTTAAGTTAGGGTATAAGTTAAAGGAAAATGCAGTATCAAACCATTGCTGGCCAATATCTCTTTTTTGGGGGAAGGATGTATTGCCAAAAGCAGGGGTGTTCTCTTGACTTGCAGTCCAAAGCAAAATTCTAACTTAGGATAGGCTGGAGATGATGGGCTTCAGGGGACCTAATAGATGCATTCTTTGCAAGCAGCAGTTGGAAACTGTGAATCACCTTCTACTATCATGTCCTTATTCTGAATATTGTTGGAAATCCATTATTGGACAACTCAGCTACCAAACCCCTTTTCCCCAAGGCCTGTATGACTGGTTGTGTGCCTGGCCAAGGAAGAAGGTAAACGGTGTCTTCAGCAGTATCTAGCAGATTTTGTCGTCCATGGTTTGTTGGGAATTATGGAAAGAAAGGAACCGAAGAATCTTTAAGGATCAAGCTATGGCCAGGGAGCTACTGGTGAAGAAAATAGAAGGATCAATTGTGGAGTTAGTCAATGCAGCTGCTAGAAGAAGTCCATTCTCAAAAAATATCTTCACTAATAGGGATATTGAGCTAACTAATAAGTTTCAAGGATTGTATATACCCGCAGTGGTTGGTTCTCAGAGCTTAGTACAAAAGGCTGAATTAAGAAGGAAAACAGTATGGCAAAAACCGGAGGATGGGTGGATCAAAATTAACTTCAATGGGGCTTCTTGGGGTAACCCGGGCTTAGCAGCCTGGATCGGATGTGTTGCTAGGAATTCGAAAGGTGAAGTGATTGCTCAGAAAGTAAAATTCATTGGACAGGCTTCAAATAATGAGGCTGAGTTTAGGGCTACATTTTGTGGGTTGGAGATGGGGAAAGCTATGGGTGTGGCTAAATTACATCTCGAGGGTGATTCACTCATCACAGTCAATGTGATCAGATCCAACTTCACACCCAATTGGTTACCGAAGAGATGGCTAGGTCCCATTTCAAAGCTTATCAGTACCTTTTTGGAGTTTTGGATTAGTCATATCTATCGGGAAGGCAATACTGTGGCGAATGGGATAGCAAAGAAGGCGGCAGCAGGAATTGAGGGCGGGTAGGGATAGATCACAGGCTTAGTAGATAAGGTGGCTCTTGTGGTGGTTTTATGATTTATTAATTTAGGAAGGCGTAGTAATGCTCTGGTCGAGCTTAGTCAGGTTCAAATCGGGCTTAAATTCCATTGATTGGGGCTATATTGAGGTGTTTTGCAGATATGATAATCAGGTTTTGTTGGGGACTCCAACTTCACTCTGCTGGTGTTGGATTAGGAGTATATATTTCATAAATGGGAACTCACATTTGTGTGTGATGGAATCGACAATGCCGTGAAGCATTGGTCTATAATAGCTCGATATCACGCAGCTGGGATAGGAGCTATGTTTCTGTAATTTCTACTCTAATTTGGTGTTAATAAAATGGGTGCTAGCCCTACCCAGCAATTAAATTATCAAAAAAATATATATTGTTTTAAAAATGTTAATATTATCTTTAAATTATTTGTATGTCTATTACAAATTTATATTTTTCTTTGAATACTTTTTTTATATTTAACAATCTTTTAAAGGAGACTTATTATTTGAATTATGCTTGTATTTAATTTTTTAATTATTTTTATATTTAATATTTTTTTATATAATTTTGATTTGAATTGTGTTTGCATTTATAATTAATAGTATTATTTTAAAAAATATTAATAATACCTTTAAATTATTTGTATTTGTATGTTTACTATAAATTTATATTCTTCCTTAAATAATTTTTATGTTTGAGAAATCTTTTAAAAGTGACTTAAAAATACTTTTTATAATTTTCAATTCAAATTGTATTTAATGTCTATCTTTTTATATAATTTATTTATATGTTGACTAAAATATTACATTCTTAATTGATTATTTAAATGTTTAATAACTTTTGAAAAATAATTTAAATTTAGTCACATATTACATTGCTTTCTACTTTTAATAATTTTTAAACATGACATAAAATTGGTTCTATAAACTATTTTAATTTACTTTTGAGTGCTTACATTACAAGTTTTAAGTTATTATTTTAGTTTTTTAAGCCTTCATGTATCTTTATTTAAATTATTTATATGTTTAATAATTTTTAAATTGATGTAAACTTAGTCTTTACAACCCTTGTTTAAATTGTGAAAATGGTTTCCAATCTCGATTACTCTAGCTTAAAGTAGCAATCCTTGAGAGTGATAACCTTAACCTCATACTATCTCAATAGAACATTTTATACAAATTGAATACTCTTTTAAATCTAACTTATCTTATAGACTCCATGCTTCACATTAAAATAAAAATTCATCTTTTGATGATTTAACTTCCTTTGTTTTTTTGAAGAAGAAATATGGAGCTAGAGTATTGATACTTAAAAATTGTTTCTTTTTTTGGAAGTATACACAATATAAACAAAGGTAAAAGAAACTATATCCATTTCTCTAGAATTTTGTTGAAAACATTTTTAGTATAATAAAAATTAAATGTATAGAAATGCCCACAATATAAAGAAAGTTAGAGGAAATCATGCCCATTCGTGTAGAATTTTGTTGAAAATATTTGTGATATGAAAAAAATCAAAGGAAAAAAAATACCCATAATATAAAGAAAGGTAGAAGAAACTATGCCCATTCCTTTAGAATTTCGTTAAAAATATTTGTAGTATAAGAAAAACTAATGGCAAGTACCTATGTTGTTATGTTATATTTTTTAAAAAATTTGTATTTTTGAAGAAGTATACACCCTCTTTGGAAAAAATTGTAAAGAGTAAATCATTGGATGACAGAAAACCTTAAGGTTCATGGAAACAATTTAGTAAAGACTAAATTTAAATGATTTTTTATTAAACATTGTACTATTTTAGTCAACATATAAATACATTATATAAAAAGATAGACATTAAATACAATTTAACTTGAAAATTATAAAAATTATTTTTAAGGCACTTTTAAAAGATTTGTCAAACATAAAAATTATTTAAAGAAGAATATAAATTTATAGTAAACATACAAATACAAATAATTTAAAGACATTACCAATATTTTTTAAAATAATGTTGTTAATTATAAATACAAACATAATTCAAATCAAAATTATAAAAATAATATATTAAATATAAAAATAATTAATAAATTAAATACAATCACAATTCAAATAATAAGTCTCCTTTTAAAAGATTGTTAAATATTTAAAAAATATTTAAAAAATATAAATTTATAATAGACATACAAATAATTTAAAATAATATTAACATTTTTAAAATAATATTATTAACTATAAAAACAAATATACATTCAAATCAAAATTATAAAAATAATACTAAATATAAAAATAATTAAAAAATTAAAAAATTAAATTTAAATACAATTTAAATAATTTAAAACCATCAAATAATTTAAATTATTTTCAAAAAAATAGTAAACATAAAAATATTCTTTTATTTTATATATATACATATAAAACAATATTAAAAAACATATTATAAAAATCAAATTTAAATAACCTTTAAATAATGTTAAAAACACTACATTTAATATTAGTTAATCTCCAAAATATACTATTCCTAAAACCAGCGAAACCCTTCCAAAGTATTATATTTGGAAATATTTATACATGATTATTTGCCTACTGTACAAAGGTATGATGTGCTCGAAAATCAAAAATAGGACGCTGTCAGTGGTGTTAGTTATGGTATGCTATCCAACATCAAGCGGCACATCCATGCTCCGGTGCCTTAAAAATACAATAACTTCTCGGTCTCATAGACTGTTTAGTCTCGTGGACGTCATTAAAATCATTCATTCATTCATTCATAAACCTAATCTCCAATAATATTTTTATTAAATAAAATAAATAATTAACTACTAATCCGCAATCATGACCACTCGTTTTTTAAGCTTGGCTGTGACAAATGGAAGTCCTTGTCATTTTCAAACCTACTTCCACGAAAGTCCGGGAAAGGCCTCGAAGTGTTTGGTCGGTGGAAAGAGAGGGAAATGATGAGCCATCAGACACGTGTTGCAATCAGTATCGTCGATAAGTAAATGGTGGGCCCGGCGCTGAAGGGACAGGTCTTGTTTTGGACGCAGGTGCCGACTATTAAAGAAGTCCAGTCCATATACCTATCTATGAAAGTCTCCTTCGCAGCCTTTTTTCGCATAGCCTGCTGTCATTCTCGTGGTACGCTTGCATGACTTACAACGGAGGATAAGTCCGACATGTGTATTATGAAAGTTATAGAACATCCTACTTTATATTAGTTGAAAATAAAAAATTTAAAATATTTTTTCTAAATTATTAGTAAATGTTCATCTATTTTATTCAATGTAGATAAAACTAGCAATTGCACTTTTTGTGTGCAATTGGGTACGCCGAATTTTTGGTTGGAATATTTATATTGTTTCAAATGGATCAACCTTAGTAAATTTGAAAAATATAAGTTGATAATTAATCCTATATTTTGAAATTATTATTTTAAAATGCAGTTTTTTTTAATTTGCATGTAATAGTGAACATATTGGTTGAGTATCGAATTGTTTTGTAGTTTTGGATACAAAATTGTGTAAAATGACTTGAATGATGTCTAATACACGTTCTCCTTATAAAAGTACTCCGAAGAGGTGTGGAAGGTTAATTGGGAAAATTTTGGTCTATTTTTTGTATACATGTGTGCACCACATGAGGTCAATTAGAAAACGATGTTTTTTGTGCACCAAATGTCTTAATGGATAAGTGATAGCTTCAAATCAACTATGCATCCACATATAGGGATCCAAACATGACTAGAAAAACCTTTGAATTGGAAAGATAACCAATCTCCATTGTCAAAAGGATCATGTAATGTTTGTAATATGGAGAGAGGGAGAGATAGGGATAGATAGAGGGGGAAATGTGAGAGACAAAGAGGAGTAAGGAGATGGAGATCGAGACGAAGATAGAGATAGAGATAGAGATGGAGAGGGAGAGGGAGAGGGAGAAGGAGAGATAAAGATAGATAAATATGGAAGAGACAAATATATAGAGAGGGAGAAAGAGGGAGAGAATGAGAGAGATAGAAAGAGAAATATGGAGATAAGAAGTGAGATAGAGCGAGGAGGAGAGGGAGAGAGAGGGATAGGTATAGGGGTAGAGAGATGGAGTGATAATGAGACAGAGATAGAGAGAGATGGAAGAAGAAATATGGAGAGATAGAGATATAGATATAGATGTCTAGGAAGAGAGAGAGAGAGAGAGAGAGAGAGAGAGAGAGAGAGAGGTGTAGATATAAAGGGGGAGAGGGGAACAAATAAGTAGAGATGAATATAGAGGGAGAAAAATATCTATAGAGAGATAAAGGAGGTAGAGGGAGAGTTAAAAATATCTAGCTCTATAGGGGATAGAGATGGAGAGAGAGAGATGAAGAGATAGAGAGATAAAGAGAGATAGAGTGATAGTGATAGAGAGATAGAGCTATAAGTAGATAAAGAGAGGGGGAGAGGGAGAGAGACAAAGAGATGAACAAAAAGATAAGTAGAGATAAATAAATAGAGAGAGAGAGAGATGGATAAAGTGGGAGACAAAGAGATATATGGGAAGAGAGGGAGAAAGAGGTAGAGATAGAGAGATAGATAGGAGATAGGGATGGAATGAGGGAGAGAGAAATAGGGAGAGATAGAGAGAGGGGGAGATAGAGGGAGGGAGATAGATAGGTAGATGGAGAGAGAGAAGAAGAGGCAAAGAGATAGGTAGAGGGAGAGAGAAGAGGGGGAAAGGGAGAGATATAGGTAGAGGGAGAGAGAGGAGAGGGTGGAAAGAGGGAGAAATAGATTAATATATAGAGAGAAAGAGGGAGAGGGAGAGAGGGGGAGATATAGAGAGAGAGGTAGAGATAATGAGATATAGATAGAGAAGGAGAGATAGGGATATAGAGATAGAGGGCGTGAGAGTGAGAGAAAGAAGATGGCAAAGACAAGTGATAGAGAGAGGGAAAGAGAGATAGAGAGGAGGAAAGATAGAGAGATAGGGAGGAAAAAATGAGGTGTGTGTATGTATGAGTGAGAGAGATGCCTAGGGATAGAGGGGGAGAGAGGAAGATAGAGGTAGAGATGAAGATAGAGGGAGAGACTTGAAGAGGGAGAGAAATAGATAGAGATTTTATGGTTATATTTATGGAATTAGTGTAGAAATGAACACAAATCAACCTAGCATAAAAAGGTGTGGACTTTGTGTAATGAGGTGGTTCAAAAAGAGACCAAAGATATTAGGCTAGGAAAACTCTCCAGTGCAATGGGAGGGGATCTCAATTCAATGGAGCCCCATTTTGTGTGATAATGTGAAAAGAGAAGTTAATGTTTGGCATATTCTCAAAAGGGGAGGGCTTGCCAATTACATGGAGAGGTTTAATGGGTTCAAACCCCTGCTTGTAGTGGAGTTCACAAGGAATTAGAATTCTAGAGTGGCAAAAAGATGAGAATTTAAATGAGATGTTTTCAAGGAACTTATTGCTCAAATATTTGGTTGATTGAAGGAGGGAGGTTGGTTTATATGGATTAGAAGAATAGGGAAAAATAATTAAGATCATTTCTTAAGGTTGAAGTTGTGAGGATTCAAACAAGCTATGCAAGGTATTGTCTACCTCATCCTTGGGATGAAGTGGTGCTCGAAGTCATGAGGTTTGTCACACTACATGACCACTTCCAAGCCTTTTATATGTATCAATTTACTTTGTCGAGCCATTCCATTTGTACTTGTTTGATGATCTATCCTTATTTTTGTTATCCACCAAAGAATACTTTATTCTTGAATTCATTAAAGGAATTGGATCCCTCTATACCAATTTCTAATTATCTTTCTTATCAAACATGCTTTATCCTTGAAACCACAACTTCTCATTGCTACTTAGAGCTAGTATACTACTTTTTAATTACAATGACATACCTATAAGAAGAGATATCATTCTCATTTATCCTCTCTAGAGATGGTCTTCTCCTATTCTCTCAAACCTAAGTCTCCTTTTTCTCATTTATAAAGAGGGGAGAGAACAAAACACAATATTATGGGAAAGATTAAAGTGTATGAGGTGAATGACATTCGTGTGCATGCTAAAATTCCTAAAATAGAAGGATTATGCATAGATCTTCCAAGTATTACCCAAGCAGAAAGTATATCTATAAACATTAAAAAAAGCACTTGTGAGAACACCTATTGCTGCGAACCCATATAGTATGTTTACAGTACTAGTTTACACATGCACGCTGAATACATCCAGCTTATATCACTCAATCATGGAAAACTTCAAAATACAAACAAGATCCAAACTTCGCTTCTAGATTTGCTTAAAAACATACAGTGTATACAACCACTGCACATATACAATCAGTGAGCCCAGATGGTTTTCTTTATTAGAAAAAATGCAAAATTTCAATTTTGGGTTCACTACGGACAGAACTCATCCAAATGGCTTGTTTAATATCCAGCTTTTATTTTTCCCCATAAAAGGCATATACAATGAATATGCAGTGGGTATGGGAAATGCAATATATGTAGCTTCTCAAGGGGTTGGCTCATTTCTCAGCAGTGGTATTCTAATAGTTGTAGTACACATTGCTGGAAGACATGGACACAAAAAAAACCAAATGAAACCCTCGAAAATGCCTCTTCCAAACTAACAAAAGCAGTAGAGCATATTAACACCAAGAGTGCAGCCTTCTATGAGACATCTCTTTGAGGAATCTTGGCAAACACTTCGCGTGCCTTGTCTCTGCTTCCACATTTTGCATACACGTCTACCAAGGCAGTTGTAACTACATCTGACAAACGCCCTCCATTCTTTATGCTTTGGCGGATGTCCATACCTTGTTCCAAATCCTTCATTTTGCATAAGCATGGAGAATTATGGAGTTTAAATGATGGCGACTCAAACAATAAGCAACATAGATAAACAGCAAATGTAGCTTGATAAAGCCTTTCCTCTTTCAAATTCACTGAATCTAAAGGAAACAAGCTTCCAAGATATAAGACAGCGTTCAGGACGCTTCTTCAAACAATACACCGAACTTTAGACAATGGCGACAGTAAAGATCACACTAGAATGAAGATTACTCAGTGCGCCCAATACAAGTCAAGGTGACAGAAGCCTTTCAAGTTTATTCAACAATCAACTTTAGTTCAACAATTAAAGAAACAAGAACCACAACTTTAGTCATCGAGGGGAAACATTGACTTTATTGTTTGTTTCTTTTAGCACAAAGCTATTCTTTTTTTTTTCCAATACAAGAAATCAGAGTCTCACATATACATCCTAATTGGTCCAATGGCTGGGTGAAAGGTTCTGAAGGAATCTATGTACTTCGTTCTCCAAGCCAACTTGCAAAACTGCATTACAAACTGCAATCGCTGCCTCCTCGTACAGCTTGTCCTCGGCCTCTATGCTCTGTGATCAATTACACACCTCCATCGTTCTCTCTGCTCCCCTTGGCAGATTTATTCTGCCATGTTTTAATCTTCTCCAAATGCCATCGACTTCTGGCACACTACACAAAACGTTTTTTGGTTCAGGTCTTTCTTTCCCCTAACCGTCCTCCGTCCTGGCAACTACTCACACCAGCGTCGGACGTTCCCTCTAACTTAGGCGAATCCTTCTCCAACTACATTCTTTCCTATCCACTCACGTATGCAACCAAAATGACAGCACCACAAAAACGGTAAATAAAAAAATCAAACTAAGTGTTTAAAGCTCCTGCATCACTAAACTGTTCTACGGCAAAGTGAAAGGCATTAATATTCCTCACATAAACCCTAGCAAGAAAATGAACGCCACTTCTGATAATACGTACCGACTTGCAGGTAGTAGTAAAGGCGCGCCAGAAAGTGTAGATTCAAAGTTACATCACCCTACAATTTCACGAGCAATAGTCGTTGCATACTAAAGATGAATTTGTTGTACAACCGACATTAAATCCAACTTGCAGAGGGCGCGTAAATGCAACTTGCAGGTTGACCATCTTCATATTGGATACGCTGGAGCTGGATATCTACTAAATTGACGCTTAAATGCCTTCAATGTTGACTGGCGTGTTTTAAAAACGATGAACGGTCAGCGTGCCGAGAGTCGTCTCCAGGATGGCTTCGGCCGTCGATTTAAAAAATTGGTTTGGTGCAGTTCATAGTAGGATACGCCTTTGGCGTAAATAAATGACGTTATAGTTAAAATAAAAGGACAATTTGATTAAATTTGAAGAGTTTATTGTATGAGGGAACAAAATCTTTTACAGGCAGTTGTAAGACTATAAGATAGGGACAAGACGACAGTGGCTATCCAAACAAACTTAAAGATCAAATTATGTTTGACCATGAGTTAAGACCCAACAAAAACAATGAAGTGCAGTTATGATGGGTTATAATGTATGGGATGACCTCCATGCTTCGATGCATTTTAGGCATTGGATAGTCGCTGCCCAACCTCCTAATCAATTTTTTGTACAATAACCAATATGAAAATTAAAGGCCTAGTAAAATATTCCATTTGTATCATCACTCATCCACTTGTACATGTGTAGATAACCATTGAATATTAATTAGAGTTGTACAACCTTTTGAAAATGGACAAATGCTAAATAATTTCCAATGAAACATCCTCATGATCATTTAATGGTCACTAAGCTATCAACCATACAAGTCTTTGTCATTTGTATGGGTTGTCAAGGGAACATGCTCCCATACTTTCTCCTACATGCACTTGACATATAACATCCTCATGATCATTTAATGGTCACTAAGCTATCAACCATACAAGTCTTTGTCATTTGTATGGGTTGTCAAGGGAACATGCTCTCATACTTTCTCCTACATGCACTTGACATATAATTAATAAAGACACTTGTTCGAATATTTAATGGTGTAAGGCCCTCTCACCAATATTTGAAAACAAATCAACATCACAATTCACAACAAATATTTTAGATTTTATATACAATTTTCAAATTCAAATTTAATGGTAGTAGTATTATTTTATACTAATAATTCAAATTCAAATTCAACATCTCTCATTCAATGCATTTATTTATCAAAAAACATTGAATCAATAATAAGAAAATTCTCTACACATCCATTTCACAAGGTAGTCCACTGTCTTTTCACTCATAATGCTCTAAAAAAAAATTAAACTCACCATGTGCATCTCTTAGATAATAGGTTTTACAATTGAAAAAATCCTTCAACTGCTTTTAACATAGTTTTATATTTTCCTACATTAATCTCTCATATGTTCCCAATTGTGAAGCCATCACCTGGTTCTACATCCTTTTAAACAACAATGCCATCTAAATGGAAAATTTGTGTTCTCTATACAACTATACACACACATATAAATGTATAGTTCTACATATAGCTATGTATACCTACATTTAACTTTGTTTATGTGTATATAAATTTCTATTTGAATAAATTTATATATGTAGTTGTCTACAAAAATTTTGAGTTGTACATGCATATATATTGTAGACCAAGAAATAAGGTTTGGAAGCTTAAATCACACATATCAACCACAAGTTGTTAGAAATAAGCTTTAAAATCTCATTCCAACAATAGAGCATAAATTGACATATACCAAATTGACTGTAAACAAACAAAATAAATTATACATTTTATGTCATCATTACTTGACCTCTAGTGCTCTTCTCCTTTTTTCTTCATAAGATTTGAAGTGTTGCTCTCAGTTTTTTGTGTACACCAATCAATAGACTCATGATGATAGTTTTGGTGAAAGTTTAAAGACTGTGGTTAAAGAATAAGAGATTGAAGATTAAATTTATAGAAGTTATTGTAATGAACAAACAAGATTGAATAAAAAATGAATGAGACAACCTTAATGAGAAAGTTGCTCATTTTCCAAGTATAAATTAGTCGAAAATTAGTCAAAAATTGATTGGAGAAAATTATGGAGATGTAAGAATTAAATTGAGAAAATTATGGTGGAAGAAGATTGGAGAAAATTATGGAGATGTAAGAGTTAGAGAAATTCTCAAAAAGAAAATAAATAAAATATATTTATTTTCGAATACACGTGGATAATTAATTAAATTGAACAATTTAATTAATTATAGAGGAACTTTAAGGTTAAAATGATTAAACAAATAAAAATATTTATTTAATCATAGATGAAATTAGATAAAGGGTTAAATAATTAAAAATAATTATATAATTGATAAAATGATGAGAGGAAAATTAATCATAATTAAATTTAATTATTATGATGTGAAGAAGAATAGGATTAGGTTTAGAAGAAAGTTAGGTTTATGAGGAATAAGGTTAGACAAAATTAGGACTAGACAAAAAAAATAGTCAAAAAATAGCATTGCAAGCTTAGGACAATTTTGAGTGTCTACATTTTTCCTGTCTTTGAGACAATGTTCAAAGTAATATTGTTTCAAAGAAAAATAAAAATAAAATTTAATATAGTCCTACCCCAACATGCCATGGCATAAGTGAGATTATGATGTTGTTCCAAGTATGAGCAGTGAATGTTGTCATTGATGTCAACAAGCTTGTGTTGTCATTGATGTCTATTGTTGGGTGAGAGTGTGAGCAGTTGATGTTATCCATGCTTTGATCAATTGCATTACGTTGTCATTAATAAAGCTCCTAGTATCAACCTCTAGTGTTGCTTTGATAAGATTGTATCTATGGATATATGGTTTAGTTGTTATGTTTTAGTTGATTTAGTTGTATTGAGAGACTACCAAAGATGATGAGGATGTGTCTATGGTGCTTGGTTTCCAAATGCTTTTGAGAAAAATTAATAAAAAGAGTAAATAGTATGTTGCAGTGGTGTTTTGTGTTGTAGGGATGTGTTTTTATGTTACTCTGCATTTCCTCTAGGTTGAAGATTTTCTTGTTTGTTTCAAATATGTTGGTGAGATATGCTTAGAGGTGTTATATCTAGGTTTTGGTGTGATGGGTCATTATACATAAGAAGTGGTATTCAATAGTGTGTGAATTGTGTGTTGCAAAGGTGTCTAGGAGAAATTTTTTTGCTCCACATTTCTCTCCAATTATGTTTCAAGTTCTGTAGATCTGAAGGAGTGTTGATAGTGTTGATATCTTTCTTTAGTTGAGATGGTTTGAGGTTTGGTGCTTTAGAAGTCAATTTCTCAAGTAACAGTGTATGACAAAATTGTCTAAGTGTACTAAGTGTGCATATTCTTCAGGTGGAAGTTGTTGTGAAGGATTTTGTTGGATTTTAGAGTGCTTAAGGAGTATTCTAGATCATGTTTAAGCATGGTGTGTGATTTGTAAGTCATCCTTGTATTTAAGGAAGCATGTACTTAAAAGCTTAATGGTGTTTCCATAGGTAACAATTGACCTGGTGTTTACACTAATTGTGGTGGATAACTATTGTTTATAGAAGTGTGTGGTTGAGTGTTGTTGATTTGGGCCCCAAATAAGGTGTGATGTGGTTCGCTTTCACTTGTATCCATCACAGAAGTGTCTTGGCACCAACCTAATTTGTATATGCACATTTGATGTGCATGGTCAACCTTGGAGAAGGGTTTCAAGGTTGAGGATGGTATAAATAAGAGTTGATTTGTTGATGGATGATGAGATAGACAAGAGAGATGTGAATGATGCAAATTGTAGAGTTGTAGAGTGCAAAATCAAGAAGTGCAGTGCAAGCTTTCATGTGTTATATTATTGGATGGAGTGAGCAGAAGGTGTCTATAATTCTTCAATCAAGCTACGAAGGTGTTGGTGATGTTGTAGTGGATTTCCTTGTTGTATTGAGATGGATTTCTCTATGTAACATTCTTCTTTATCTTATTCTCTATTCTATTAGTGAGCCTTTCTTTCTTTGGGTAGTGAGACCTATTGTATTCAGTGTTAATATTTCTTATATTGTGAGCTAATCCTTATCAGGGCTTTTCCCTTCTTGGGTTTTCCACATAAATCTGGTGGTCTCTTGTGTATGGTGTTAAGTTGTTTTAGTTTCTATTATTTGCATAGTTTGTTCCATCACACATTGGTATTAGAACAAGGTTCCTTGGAGAAAATCTTAACCGCTTAAGATATGGGATGGCACACACGAAGGAGATCCCTATGTTTGACATAACAAACTATGCATTCTAGAAAACAAGGATGAAAGGATTTTTAAGTTATCTGGAATATGATGTCTAGAAATTAGTTTAGAATGGATATACTATACCTACGAATGGTCTAAGCACTGAAGCTAAATCATTGCCTATCAAAGCAATAGGAAAGAAAGGTATGCTCTCCTAAGTAGTCTCACAAATTTTGAATTAGTGAAATTTATGAATTTCAAAACTGCTAAAGAAATGTAGACAAAACTTGGAAAGCATTTATCAAAGAGATGATAAGGTTAAACAAGCCAAGATGCAAAATTTGAAGATCACATTTAAGAACTTGCAAATGTCTGAGGATGAAAACATTACAAGCTACATGTAGAGGGTAGAGTAAGTGGTCAGTTCCATCAAGGGTCTTGGTGGAAAAGTCAAAGAATCAAAAGTGGTAAATAAAATCCTTAGAACCCGTCCTAAAGCTTACAATCATAAATTTTATACTTTTGAGGAATTTAAAAATCTAGATCAATATACTAGAGATCAATTGTATGGTTCTCTAATTGCATTTGAAATGAGGGAATTTGGTACAAATAATGGTGCAAAATTTGAGACTATTTTTAAAGTTGGAAAACCGGAGAAGATTAAAGAATCAAATCAGGAGGATCTTGATGATGTGGAAGATGACTTTGTGAGAAGGATGAAAAAGGGTACTGGTAAGTACAAAGGTAAGTTTCCTTTCAAATGTTTTTGTTGTGGATAGACAAGGCGGTGAACTGGTTGAAAAAATGCCTCAAAGAAATGTGGTCTCATGGTGATGAAATGCCATGACAATCCATAACAAAATTTCACTTGTCATAGCATTCATCATGGAATTCCATCACCATGAGACCACATTTCTTTGAGGTATTTTTTCTAAAGTTCATTGCCTTGTCTATGCTACCACATTTTTCATACATGTCTACCAAAGAATTTTATCAAACAATTCACTGCCTTGTTGCTATGGCTAAAAGCCTAAAATAGGTGATTTCAAACAAGCTATGGATGCTTGGAAAAAATATATCAAAGCATAATTGTAAGCAACAAGCTATGGTCTCATGGTTTTTTTGGTGCGAAAATCAACGTGATTTTATTTGCAGGTTTTAAATGTGCATTTTTTTATCAATTTTGTTGTTTAAAATGGGGAAAAATATTTGCGGTCAATTTTGTGCATATTTTAATTATAGAATTATCACAGTTAGTGAAAAAGGTAGTGTTCATGAAGGAATGGAAAATATGCGTAGATCCTTTCAATTATACCTTTATTGTGCAATGGCATTGAATCATTTAGCAAACCATGTTTTCTTCACAAGGCAACATTTTCTTGTGGAACAATTGACTGAGAAAGCTCTTGTTTCAATTGACCACCCTCTCATGAAATCTCATTCATATTATAATCTTGCACGATATTATCACAACAAAGGTGATTATGACACCACTGGCTACTACTACATGGCATCAGTCAAGGAGAGCCAGAGGCCACATGATTGTGTGGAAAAGTTCAATTGAAGTTGGGAGATCTTAAGAGTTCTCTCTCAAATTTTGAAAAGGTTCTGGAGGTCCACCTTGAGAATTGTAAGAACTTAAAAGTTGTAGGCCATATATATGCTCACCAAGGGCATGTAGAGAAGGCTTTGGAAATTTTAAAAAAGGAAACTCGCATAGATCCATGTGATGCCCATGCATTTATCAAGATAGGAGAGTTATTAATATTGACAGACCCTAGTGCAGCCTTAGATTCTCTAAGACAACAAAGTATCTTCTAAAGAAGAGCAAAGAAGAAGTACCCATTGAATTTTTAAACAACATTGGGGTTCTTCATTTTGAGCATGATGAACTAGAGTTGGTTCAACAAACTTTTATGGAGGCATTAGTAAATGGCATTTGGGTTGAAATCATAAATAAAGCCCTAGTGCCAATTTTGCAGTTTTTTTGTGCACTTTAAGGATATGGAATTATTCCATTGAATAGAAGAAGGTGTTGTTTCACTTGAGTTACCATGGGATAAAGTTACAACACTATTTAATCTTGCTAGGTTGTTTGAACAACTACATGATACTGAAAAAGTAAATCTTTTATATAGGCTAAAATTGTTCAAGTTTCTTGATTATGTGGATGCATATCTACATCTTGCAGCCATGGCTCAGGCTTAGAATGAGATCCAACTAAGCCTAGAATTTATTGGCAATGCACTTAACGTGGATAAAAACTCATCAAATGCTTTATGTATGCTTGGCAACATGGAACTAAAAACATATGTCTGGCTTAAAGCAAAAGAAACAATTAAAACAAATTATGAAGCATTTAATTGTTTCTTTTGCTTTAAGCCAGTCACTATTTTCAATTCCATGTTTCCATGCATACATAAAGCATTTGATGATTTTTTATCCACCTTAAGTGCATCCCCAATCAATTCTAGGCTTGGTGCATTGTAGAAATAGATTCCAAGAGAAGATGATACATATAATGATGATGGATAAGCTACCAAAATTTTAGTAAATCAAATATGCTTTGTCCCTTCCAAATCCATTTGAAATAGTTAAATAATATATTATCAAAAACCTCAAATGAATCATATGTGTGTTATCTTTTTATTTTTCCACTTTCTTGTTTTTTATGGGCAACCTATTTTAGTCTTTATTTAGGAACATTTTTTTTTGTCCTTTAATGTATTATGCTTTATCTTTCTATCAAATTCTAGATTAAAAGAACCTATAATTGAAAATAAATTAATTCATATATTTTTATTTTATGTATTATGAAACCAAATTGAAACTCAAATGCTCATCATTCATTTCCCATGGGCCTTAGGGATTTTTCCTTTGGAAAATAGGAGTATAATAATAACTCGAGAGGATATTAACGTCATAAAAGGGGCCACTTAAGTGTTGGAATAGAGACCATGAAATATTTATGTTGTAAATGGGGTGGCCATTATGCTAGTTGAAGGGGGTCAATTTGATATTGCAAAGGAAATTTTTACACAGGTACAAGAAGCTGTTGTAGGAAACATCTTTGTTCAGATGCCTAATGTGTGGGTAAATCTAGCACGTGTTTACTTTGCACAAGGACAACTTGCACTTACAATGAAAATGCTTATGCTACAAATGGGGCAACCATTGTAAAGTGTTGGCACAAAGACCAATAAATATTTATGTTGCAAATGGGGCAGCCATTATGCTAGCTGAAAGGGGTCAATTTGATATTGCAAAGGAAATCTTTACATAGGTACAAGAAGTTGTTGTAGGAAACATCTTTGTTCAGATACCTGATGTGTGGGTAAATATAGGACATGTTTACTTTGCACAAGGATATTTTGTGCTTGCATTGAAAATGCATCAAAATTGCTTGAGGAAATTCTATTCTGGCACTAACACCCAAATTTTATTATATTTAGCTTGAACACATTGTGAAGTAGAACAGTGGCAAGATTGTATTTAAAGAACATTATTAAGAACAATAAATTTTAATAATCGTTTTGAATTTGTGTTTAATGTAATGAGGGTTTCAAATTAGCTTTGAATTCCCTGTAGACAATGTCCCCAAATTTGAATTCACTAAAGAGGGCCTCAATGAATTCAAATTCATTGCAACAAACTCCAAATTCCTTGCCTGCCTTTTTAGAAGTCTTTGAATCCTCTCCAAATATTTATCGCCCATGCAAGTAGCTACTATAACTGATCAAAATGCCTCAGTACTAGGCTAACAAATGAAGTGAGGTCTACAATGAATGAATGAAGCGAGGTTTGCAATGAACAAATGAAGCAAGGTATGCAATGAACATAAATAATTGCGCCAATACATCATGCTAATAATTGGGCGAATTAATTTTTTTATTTTTTGTCTAATTTGTATTTGATGACAAACTATTTAGTCATTTTTATTTCTGCGACTAAATGATTTTTTAGTCAACGACCAAATTAGTCATTTATTTTCTCATTTATAGTTGAGTTGCAAAAAATGAGTAGAATTTAGTCATTTTTAGTGGTTATGACTAAAATTTGTAGTCACCTAGTCATTTATTTGCCAAATTCTACTAGTGAGATCATGTTGGAGAATAAAACATCCATAATTACTTTCATAGGCGAGAAGGTATTAGAGAAAACTGCTTTATCTCAAAGCCTCCAAACATACAATACGATACGCCGGCACGGGTAGCGCGGTTGGTTCGAGGCTGTGGGATGGCTCCTCATGGTCTCGGGTTCGACTCGCTCTCGGGTTTTCCAGGGGTATGGGCTGGCCGGCTGTTGCGTACCCCCCAGAGGATTAGTCTCGCCCCCGCTCGCCGGAATGTCGCTGGGCCGGGTTAATCGTGGGGACACCTCTTGGTTACAAAAAAAAAAAAAACATACAATACGATACATTGATGAAAAGATTATGAAACCATATTTTGTGAATAATGTATCCCTAACAGTGTTGATTTCCATCTTAATTTTTTGTTAAATATAGAAGGGATAAAGGCCAAAGTTGTTTGCCAAATTTTTTAGGCATACTTGCACATCTAGAAAGCATGTTTAATGGTTTCTAACTTGTGACAAAAATGACATTCGGAGGAGTAGGTAGGGAGAAAGGTGAGGCGTTCTCCCACAGTAATTTTATAGTGGATAATATTCCATGCTATAAAATGTGCTTTAGCATCAACTTTGGATTTTTAAACAATGAGACTCAGACTAAACCACTTGGATTCAGACGAATTCACTCTCAATTAGAAATTTAACCTTGGTTGCATTTAGATTGGTGGAAGAAGCTTATGGTAGATTAACTTCAGAGGGAAAAATTTTGTGTTAAAACCTGGAAGCCACCTCCAATCTTTAAAAATATTGTATGAAATGGGAGTAGAAAGTTTCAATTGAAGATCTAGAGGGACAAAATTATGCACCTTGTGGATGTCAGTGATTGGAGCACTAGATAGATTGAAATCAAGTTTGAGTTGCAAGTCATTTTTCCAAGTTATGATGAGAACTCCCAAATGTCCCTAAATTCTATGATGCCTCTTTTGCATAAGATCTTGTTATGTAAATGAGAATTAATAGAAATAGGCTTCTCATGCAAACAAATAAATCTATTCCACCAAATAGATGAAGCAAAAAACTCATCCCATGAATGTACAGTCTTGTCCTTTCCATTCAAGAAGAAGAGACACTATTTTCATGCTTTCCACATGCTTAAAAATGGTCTAGAAGCTTTCAAGGTTTAAATTATTTTTCCATAAGGATTTTATCTTTCTACCTAATCTCTTTTTAAGAATTATTGGCATTAGTTGTAGCTATTTTATGTCTAATAAGAGAATTCCATGGGGCTTCTCCATGAAAAGATCTAATAATCTGTTTGGTTGTGAGATAGATCTCGTATGTAAGGGGATCGATCACCCCTAAACCCCCTTTATTTTTTCATTGAATACAATACAACCATGAAGCAACTAGATGACCTTTTGTATTATTCCATTTTCCCCAAAGAAACCCTCTAATAAATTGAGTTAGTTTATTATAGTTGATTTTTGAAGGAATCCAACATGATGAAATGTAAACATGACTAGCTATGAAGATTTTGTTTGTAATTTAAATGCATTCATCCATAGAGAGAAATTTATTTGACGACAGTTCAAGCTTGCTTTTTGATTTGTGGATGAACCATTTCCATATTTCATATAATGAAACTCCTACCCCAAAGGGGATGCCAAGGTATCTTGCAATAACACCATGATCATTGAATTTCCATTTTGGGGGTATCCAAGGAGGTGGATGATCAAATGAAATCATCCAAAATTTAGTTTTATTAAGATATAGTTGGGAGCTAATAGCTAAACAAAAGAGGTCAAAGAATTTGAGGATGTTGTCGAGCTCTTCTTGAGAGTTTTGAATGAATAATAAGATATCATCATTGATCCACAAAATGATAATTAAGAGCAACTTCATCACCAGGTAGAGAAATACCATGTATGAGGTTCAACTTGTTTGCATGATTTAAAAGGTATACAAGAGCATTAGTAGTGAGGACATGGAGGAATGGAGCTAAGAGGTAGCCTTTCCTTACTAATTTTTGAAGAGGAAAGGTTTGAGAGATTGGCCCATTAATAACTAGGAAAGCATTAACATTAACAAAGAGGAGCTTTATGCGAGCAATGAGCTTGGGATCAAAACCTAACCATTTAAGCATTTTAATATGGTTGCCACCTAATTCTATCATAAGCTTTGTCAAAATCCAATTTGATGAGGAGACAATTTTGTCCAGTTTGTTGAGCCCATTCCACATGTTCCCAAGCTAGCATCAAGTTATCTAGTATGAATATTCCCCAATAAAACTAGTTTCCTTGGGCCTTACATTTTTTGGCATTGTATGATTATTTATTTTAGCAATAGCTTTGACTATAATATTGTAGGATATGTTAAGAAGAGTAATCAGTCTCCACCCTAAAATGTTGTTGTCATTTTTTCCCTTAGGAATTAATTTAATCAACCCTTTATTCTTGGAGAAGCCTAGGGATCCTTGTGATAAGGCTTCTTAATAGACCCAATAGAAGTCCTCCCTAATGAATGACCACATTTTTTTATAAAATTGTGCAGGTAAGCCATTGAATACTAGGACTTTTTGAGTTAGCTATATCCTTCAAGGCATCATCGAACTCTTTAAGGGTGAGCAAGTGGTCTAAGTAGGTTTTTTGTTCAAGATCAATCTTATTGGGAATACAATTTCCAACCATATCTTTAATAACATCTTGAATTTGATCACCTTTAGTGGGATCCATAAATGACTATTGATCTAATGCTAAAAAAAGATAGATTTGATATCATCTAGATTGTCATGTTTATACCCCTCTTGATCATATACATGCATTATTCTTTCTTGAGAATATTTTTGTTTGAGATAACTGAAAAATAACTTTGTTCCTTTGTCTCCTTTCATCCAATGAAGCATCGCCCTTAATTGAGATCTCCTCAACCTCAATAAAATTCAAATATTCTAAGTTTAGTTTCAACAACCACAACATGTTGAAGAGAGATATTAGTTGGTGTTGAATTTAAAAGAATTCTACTTTTTTGCAATTGGTATCTTAATGTTTTTTCCATTCTAGCCATTATTTTCATATAAGATCTTAGGAAAGTGGTGCAATGGATAATAGCTTCATTCCACCACTGTAACCAACCAGTTTTTTGTTGAAGTCTAAGGGCTTCATTCCAAATGGAGATAAGACAAGCAAGTAAATTTGGATGGTTAAGGTGAGATGTGTTGAGCTTGAAGGGTAGTTTAGTGGGTTGGAAAGGACAAGAAGAAAGTTGTTAGATCAAAAAAATTGGGAGTTGGTCTAAAAGAGAGATAGTAGCATCAACTTTAATAAGTGTGTTATGTGAAGAAGGGACAATGGAAAGAGAATCAAAAAGGTAAAATCTATCAAGATGACTAAGTTTCTTTAAATCACCCTCTCTTGAGTTAGACCATGTGAAGCAATGGTGGAAATGAGAATCTCTTTTGTCTACAATGGGTTCTAAAACTCCCATAGTATTCCTTGTTAGGATCCAGGCATCAAATTCCTTTTGGGAAATTTTACGAGGGCTAAACGAACTTCTAGTTGAAATCACCTCCCCAAACCCATTCAGATGTGGGGAGGTCATTAACCATCTATCCCCAAAGTGTGATTTGAGATGGGGAATCATTGCGAGAATAAATGAAGTAAAAAGAAATGGATCTTCCTTGGAGTAACATTAAGCATCACACATAATTATCATTGGGATCTACTCTTTCAGAAATGATAAACTTGGCTTAACCAAGGTGTAATTCATAACAATTCATCCCCACTTTCGTCACTCTGAAGAGTGGTTTTAAACCAACCATCCCTCCATAAGGATTGAAGAGAAAGTTGGAGGCGAGTTTCTACAATTTTAACTTCTTGGAAGAAAATTACATTTGGCTTATGGATTTGCAAAGCTTTCTTAGCATGGAATTTTCTTGAGGTGATAGATAAACCCCTAACATTCCATGGCATGACATAAAACTTCATTGAATTTGGGGCAGAGAATCCATAACCTCTAAATCTAGAACTTTGAATTGATTCTCCCATAAGCAGTCTTGTTGTTGGAGTGGAATTAATGTCCTAGAGAGGTCCTCACTGTTAGAGTAATAAGTTGTTTTACTTAATTAATTTAATCATATTGGTTAATTAATTAAGTCACTTATCACTTTAGTTACTTAAGCTAAACTTAGGCATATTAACAATTAATTATTTATTAATTATTAAGTGTGCACACTAGGGTTTTCCTTTTTAGGGTTTCTTGATCTCCTTTCATAAGGATTTGATCTCATTGTAATTATAAATGGGAGAATATCTGTAGCTTCCATATCTTCTTGAAAGTTTTCTCTCTTCTGTAACTTTTTCTTGTTGAAGTTAATTGCATACATTTGTTTGCAGATCTCTTGCGTGGAAGGTGTATTTGTTTGTGTTTGATCCTGTGGCTCGTGGTTTTGTGCTTGTTTCACAATTCTAACATGGTATCAGAGCATGGATTCAACGAACCCCTTCTCGATTTATGAGGTTTTCTTCTTCAACAAGGGTTGCAGGTTTCAGATCTGAATCCCCTTTGCTTTCTTTGCAAAATTTGGAGGAGGAAGTTTTTAGAAGCATTTTGGCGTGAATCAGACCTCTCCATTGAATCCAGAGCTACCAGAATAGTCCAGATCGAACTTTGTTTCGTCAAATTTGGCTTCCGTTTGTCAGATCTGTGAAGGTTTGAAGAAAAATGTTTTTTTGTCAGATCCAGGGGGTGCTTGAATTTTCAGAGCATTTTCAGCCAAACGGACATCGCCATTGCGCCCGCAGCGCCAAAAACCCTAAGATCGATTGTGAAAACGTCAAAATCCAAGCAATTGATTTCGAGGCAAAAATTTTCCCACGGCCCTATTCACCGTCTGCACGCAGTTCAAGGTAAAAAAAAATTGTTTGATTTTTTCTGCAATTTTTTTTTTTTTAAAATCAATTTCAAAAAAATATATTCAAAAAAATCGCAGTAAAAATATTTTTTGGGTACCCATAGGGTACCTTACCCTGTGGGCCCGTCTGTCCACTGCGGCTTCATTAATGGTACTCGCAGGGTACCTGCTACGCAGGCCCTGCAGGCCCATTAATGTCGTCGGTCGGCAGCTTTGAAGCCACCAACAGTGACTTTCAAAGTCACCGGCGGCGGCTTTGAAGCCACCGACGGTGACTTTCAAAGTCACCGGCGGTGGCTTTCAAAAGTCACCAGCGGCCTATTTTTTTTATGATTTAAAAAAAAATAAAAATCAATCAATGTTTTTTTCATATATTTTAAAAAAAATTAATATATATGTATGTAATTTTTTATGATTTTTTTAAACAAAAATCAAAGTCTGGTAATTTTGCTTTTTATGCAAAATAATGCACTGTAATTGGAGAAGTTTTTTCAGCATCACTAAAATTGGCGGACCTCCAGATCTGGAGGTGTTTTTCCTAAATTTGGCAGAGTTTTTCTTTTTTGCCCACTCAGCCCCTCTCCGTTGGGTTTTTCAAATTTGCACCCAATATTCCAGAGGCCATATCTCGGCCATATGGTGGGCTTTTTCAGTGCAATTTTTTTTTGAAATGGGGTGGAATTTCGTGCTCTTCGCAGTGGTGCAAGTATTTTCTAGTTTTGAATTCTGGTTTTTTCCAGAATTCTATTTTATCAGTGCTGTAGCTGTTTAGTTCTCATTTTGGAGACTTTGACGGGCCATATCTTCTGCATCCGGACACATTTTTGGGTGCCATTTTTTTTGAAACTGCATGTTTTTTCGTGTACTTCATCATGGTGCTACCAGTTTCCTCTTTTTCTGTAAAAGAATTATATTTTCAGCATGTTGTCCTATTTGGACATTGTAGACATTATGGGCTCACTTTGCATGTATTTCTCTTTTGTAAATGCACTGAGATAAAGTGCCTCAGCATTGTATGTGTAGTATTGGGTTTCTTGCACATCACTTTGTGCCATATTTTATACTCACACTATATTATAAAGTGCCATGGGGGCTTGTGTATTGTCTTTGCTTTGCCATCACATCTTTGTCCGGTGAGTGTCCCTCCACGACAACAATGGATCCATATGATTCCAGCCTCATGTATTTGTCCTTTGTTTTGCACACCACTTTTTTAGTTGCAGGTGTTTTTTTGTGCACTTTCAGATGCTCTTGGTTCCTCTTCATGCACTATTTTTTGGCATTCAGTTTCAGTGTACCTGTCATGCCTCTCCCTTCTCAGCATTATGGGGGGGTTTCTACTGTTGGTGTTAATGCTTCCTTGGTTTCGCCTTGGAAGGAATCTTCCATTCTCAGTTGATTAGTGTTCTTCAGACTATCGATTGTTGTCTTCTTGATCCTAATCATCATATCTTCATAGGAGGTTCTTCGACACCATAGCAGTCATCTTTTGACAGAGTTTGCAGCTTCTTCATGCTTCTGTGATGTTCTACATGTTCTTCTTTTTTAGGACATTTCCTTGATTTGGAGGCTTTTCAGTCCTTCAATCACCTTTGATCTCTTCTTGGAGTAGAGTTTTTCCCATGAGGTTTTCTCTATTTCTCCTCTTTATAGAGATCTTTTGTTTGTACATGGGTACCTTACTTGGCCTTGTTTTCCGGGACTCATCTTTGCTTTCATGCATCTTTTTCTTAGTGTTTTAGCTACTTTCTAAGTTCATCTTAAGGGGGGTGTTAGAGTAATAAGTTGTTTTACTTCATTAATTTAATCATATTGGTTAATTAATTAAGTCACTTATCACTTTAGTTACTTAAGCTAAACTTAGGCATATTAATAATTAATTATTTATTAATTATTAAGTGTGCACACTAGGGTTTTCCTTTTTAGGGTTTCTTGATCTCCTTTCATAAGGATTTGATCTCATTGTAATTATAAACGGGAGAATATTTGTAGCTTTCATATCTTCTTGAAAGTTTTCTCTCTTCTGTAACTTTTTCTTGTTGAAGTTAATTGCATACATTTGTTTGTAGATCTCTTGCGTGGAAGGTGTATTTGTTTGTGTTTGATCCTGTGGCTCCTGGTTTTGTGCTTGTTTCACAATTCTAACATGGTTTTGTGCTTTTCAGTCCTTCAAACACCTTTGATCTCTTCTTGGAGTAGAGTTTTTCCCATGAGGTTTTCTCTATTTCTCCTCTTTATAGAGATCTTTTGTTTGTACATGGGTACCTTACTTGGCCTTGTTTGTCGGGACCCATCTTTGCTTTCATGCATCTTTTTCTTAGTGTTTTAGCTACTTCCTAAGTTCATCTTAAGGGGGGGTGTTAGAGTAATAAGTTGTTTTACTTAATTAATTTAATCATATTGGTTAATTAATTAAGTCACTTATCACTTTAGTTACTTAAGCTAAACTTAGGCATATTAATAATTAATTATTTATTAATTATTAAGTGTGCACACTAGGGTTTTCCTTTTTAGGGTTTCTTGATCTCCTTTCATAAGGATTTGATCTCATTGTAATTATAAACAGGAGAATATCTGTAGCTTTCATATCTTCTTGAAAGTTTTCTCTCTTCTGTAACTTTTTCTTGTTGAAGTTAATTGCATACATTTGTTTGCAGATCTCTTGCGTGGAAGGTGTATTTGTTTGTGTTTGATCCTGTGGCTCGTGGTTTTGTGCTTGTTTCACAATTCTAACACTCACTAGGGGATCTAGAACTCTATCTAAGAGGACCTAGTGAGGGAGATCTAGCTCTAGGAGCAATAGGTTGATTCCCATGGCTTTGGTCATTCAATTACAAATTCAAGGTTTCCTTTCTTTTTTTAATCATCCTCCATCCTTCCTCGAGGATGGCCTCCTTGTAAGATGAAGGTTTATTTGAATGAGAACTTGTAAAGAAGAATGAGGAAGATTATGTATAATATTTGCCACAGGAGAGGGATGACAATTTGAAGCAATGGTGGAGGGCCTTAATTGAGAGGGGGAAAGGGTTGGTGATGGTTGAATGGAGGAAGGGAGAAGGGGAAACATTGCCATGAGGGGAGACATCACAAGAGTGGTGAATTTGAGCCATGAGAGGAGAAGAAAATGATGAAGGGGTTAGTGAAGAAGGGGTGGAATTTTTCTTGGGTTTACGAATAGGGAAACATCTGATTAAATTCCCTTCTTTGTAGTAGTAAAAACAAGCATTAGTTTGTTTATGTAAGAAATGGGTTGAAAAAAAAACATGGAGCATTAAGTTATAGGGTATTAGGAAAAGTTTGGTTTAATTCAACTTCAATGCAGGCCCTAGGGGTGAACATGGAGACTTGAGTACTTATTAGTATTATTTTTGCAACATAAAACTCTGCCTAATTGGGCTGTTATGTCTTTAAGGAATGATTGAAAAGCCAAATTCAAAAAGGGGAACTCTACCCACATTGGGTATTAAGACTTAGAGGTGCCTTCAGGGTGGAAGTCAAAATCCCATGCTTGTAGATAACAAATTTGTCCACATATTGTCCAAGAACCATAATCTAAGGTAGCTAGTGCATGTTTAGCTGAGAAGAGAATGCATGAAATGTAATCCTTTCCTAGCCCTCTAATAGATTCTATCATCCAACTATTGTTTTCCCAATGTGTTTTTTGCCATTTATAAAAATCTTGCTAAGAAGGGACTCCTCGAAGGAAAAATAAAATGAATGTTCTTTTCTTATAGTCATCAATCACATCTAAAACCTCATTAGGGAGAAAGCATTCAATGATCTTACCTTCATTGGTAGCTTCTTGAGTCTAGGGACATATGCTAGGCATTCCTTTTTTGTATGAGAATTTAATTGCTCATTCACCTCTTCCTTAGACACATTTTGGAAATTTGTCTTCATAAAACCAATGTTGAAGGATGAAAAGGTTCGTGGGCATCGACTAGGGTTACTCTCTGAAGACTATGCAGGAATTTCTTCCACCGTGTTTGCATTTGCCTTAGGCGGAGCTAAAATTGGGGTTTGGCCTAAATTTGATCCATTTCCCATCACATTGGAGAGAGGGGGACATTCAAATTCTTCTCGGTGCAAATAAGGTTTCTCTCTAGCTTTCTTCTTCATGGACATGATAAGCTCACGGTTCGGTTTGTCAAAAAAAGGTTTCGTTAACCTTTGCTTGTTGTTTGTTGAGCACAATAAATGAAGGATTGAAGTTGGTGTGACTCTGCTAGGGCACTTTCCACAAAATAGCATGAGAATATATTGAGGCTCTCTCATTGTTGTAGCAAAACCTCACAAAATAGTCTTCCATCGTTCTCCATGTCTTCTCTAGATGATCTTTTGCTTTTGTGCATGGTGACATGTTCATTGTAGATGTTAAAGTTTCAATTTGTTGCAAACTTTCAGCTCATCAAATCTAACCAAGACTTGAATCATTAGTAACACCTTCCCACATATACCTTCCCACATATACATTAGATTTTTGATGGATTTATTATTTAATATAAATATCCTCAACAATTTCTACAGCACCTTTATATTTAAGAGGTCAGAAGAAAATTAAAAAAAAAAACTATAAAATTAACTATTAAAAATAAATAAAAAGTTACCCTACTATAATTAAATTTTATGCCCTTACCTTCGCAAGGTTGAGATCTGAGCAGGCCTGGAATTTGATGACACTTAAAATTATTATTAAACCGTAAAAAATTATTGTATATATATATATATATAATAAAATAATTTTTATAATAAAAATATAAATTAGTTTAGATTTGGAATAATTCTTTCTAATTTCACTTTATATTAATATATATAATTTATTATAAATATATTTATTAATTCAAAATCTGTTGAAAATATAATATTTTCAAGATTAAATATAGTTTTTTCTAATTTTTTAAAGATTTTGATATTTTTACTAATAGTTATCATTGCTTTTTATCAATATATATGATTCATAATATTTATTATACAAATTATATTAATTCAAAATCTTTTCAAAATAGAATATAATTGATTTTTAACTTTTTGAATATTTTAACAAGATTTATTTTCTACATAATTTAGAAACTTTAACATTAAATTTAAGATTTTTAGATTTATTTCTAATTATCAATATTTTCTAATTTTACAATTTTTTTAATATACATAGGATATCCTTATGAATAATCACATAACACAAATTTTCACTGTTGAAAGCATTTATTTTATAGCATTGTAACTTGTTTTTTCAACAACATTTTGTTTGCAGTGATTCCCAACTTTGATTTTTTTCAAGATAATACAACATAAAACTTATTGTGAGCAATGGGCATGTTCAAATTTTATTTTCCTTTTACAAATAATTATTCTGAGCTTTGATTTTTTTCAACATAATGCAACATTTAAGGATTAAGCATTTTTTTACAGGCGATTCACCGGCTTTGATTCCTTAAAGCATTTTTTTTACAGGGGCTTTGATTCCATAAAGCATTTTTTTTTTACATGCGATTCACCGGCTTTGATTTTTTTCAAGATAATACAGCAACTGTGTTTTATTGGTGAGCATGTTGAAATTTTAGATAATGAGTTGAATAAGGATTAAACTATTTTTAATTTTATATAATTATTTTGGATAGGTTTTAAATTGATATTTAAATATGATTTTAGATAGATCAATTTGGGGATTGAACTATAAAAAATACTTAATTAATTTATATGATACATAATATTTTAAAAAATCAAATTACTTGTGTTATTAAAAATAGAAATTTATAAAAAAAAAATCATATTTAATATGTATGATTAATAAAATCAATAATATTTTAATATAAAAGATTTTATATAAATTAAATATAAATTAAATATTTTTTGACAGTTAAATTTTTTCATAAAACGTAAAGTGACAGGGATTTAAATGAACAAATCGTCACAAAATTTTCATATGACAGGTAGGGGTGGCCGTCAAATTCCAGGCCTGGATCTGAGTCATGAAGCCAAGGAATATCTGTTATCGTAAAGGACCTGTTCATTATCTTCAAGGATATTTTGTTTTGGAGGATTTGTTTTTTGCTTGTTCAAAATAGCAAATTCAAAAGGTCTTAATAACCTGAACGATTTGTTTTTTCCTTGTTCAAAATAGCAAATTCAAAAGGTCTTAATAACCTGAACCAGCCGTAGCATGATACAGATGTTGACAAGTGGAAATGGATGATTAAGGGCCCATCCCTTACCCTTCTCTGTCATTTGGACTTTGGACTGGGATACCTAGGTAGGGGTAATGAATGCAGGTACGATAACAACAGTCAAAGTCTTTGTCAAATTAAATGTATGCCACCCCATACAAATTGGAACTTATTATCGGAGCTCGAGTTACAGACGAATGCAGATACGACAATGCCGGGAAAGCATGGCATGCGACCGATACGTGGCGTTGACGTTTACCTGTCCGCCGCCCTTTAATTTTTAGCCTTAGGTATAAGGTGAACATTATTTTCTCACTGTTTAAATTTGGCCCCTAGATAGATTTGATTTGGTGCTTGACTATGGTCGCCTTCCTTTCTAAAATGTGGGCTTGTCTTGTATAGAATTAAAAGTTTAGGTTGTTAAATTCAATCCAAAAATTATAATCTTGTTTTGACTTGACTTGATGCTTGATTATGGTAGTTTTCCTTTTTTTAAATTAGGCTTTTTTTTTGTTTTATATAGAAACTAATTAGCACTTAGTATTAGGAGGTGCAATATATTGGTAGAAAATTACTAAATTTTATTTGTATATATAATTATTATGAAATACAATTTTTGAAATATATATAATATTTATATAACATTTGAAAAATGTTTATATTATACATTTGATCATAATTATTATTTTTTTAATTATACTTGACAATTTTATTTAGTTCTTGTTTATTTCCTTGATTCTTACACATTGAAATGAGTAGTGGACTTATATCATAAAGGCATGGTTCATCTTTTTTAAATGTATATATTGTAGAAAATATAAAATTTGTGTTAAGCAAATGAATTATAGAAAAAAATAAAATATTGGGAATATGGGAAAATCTTTTGATGTACCAAAATACGATCCTCAAGAATGCACCTATGCAACATAAAGTTGTGAATATATTGTAGGGTCATAAATTGCCACTCTTGACAATTTTACACTATGTTTTGCTCCCCCTAAATTATTGAGCATAATTAAGTCCCTAATTTCCTAAATTATGCCTTTTATAGCCCATTTTTATTGTTTTTCAACAAATGACAAACATTGAACAAATGCATTAATTTAATGTTTTTCCCTTGACACCCTAAGTCTTGGAAAATAGGGTTAGGACTATGATGCCCTTAGACATTCTAGTCCCCTTATTTTGCCGAGATACAAATTTGAATATGTTGGTGTCGACATTTTAACATTCAAAATTCAAATTGCAAATGTCAGCTATTACGATTTAATTTCTAGGAAAGTAGAATAAATGCCTATAAATGCCTAGTTATTGCATCATTTGAAATCTAACAAGCATTAAGGAGAATTTATGAGCAAGAATTATTGTCAAGAGCATTATCAAGCAAGTCAAAAGCAACATTTCAGAGCTTTATTGTAGCAATTCAAGATCCAAACATCATGTCAAGTATTATGTGAGTTTATGTATGTCCATGTTTGCATTATTTGTGCAATTTATTGTTCCTATTATAGGGGAGAGGACCCAGTACTTAAGCATGTTTCAATAGTTGAGATAGTAGTTGTTTATATAATGCCCAATAGTTGTGACAATAGTTGTTTATATAATGTCCAATAGTTGTGACATGACTACCCTAACTTGAACAAAATGTATTCCTTTGATCTAAAAAGCAACCAATTATGTGATGCCACATCAACACTCACCTACCCATGATGTGGATGCACAAGTATTAGTAGCATGTTTGTTTTGGACCTTTTTGGACACCTTGACAAAAAGAATGTTGATGTGGCATCATATTTGATAATGTGACCCTAAAACAAAAGTTATAAGTAGGGGACTTGCCAAGTAAGCTACTGTAAAAAATTTGGAGTGATTTGAAATTTCCACATAGGATTTTGAGAAGTGCAAAGTTAGGATGCACAACTACTGGCTCCTCTCTTATAGTGATTATGATATATATAATGCTTGAGGTTAGATAGGCTTTGTATATGTACTCAAAATTATGCATACTGCTAAGTACATATACAAAGCCTACCTAACCTAAAGCATTATATATAATGCAACAAGAATATTGTACCCACTTTACATCACTACAATGAAATAATGCCCACTTTACATCAAGTCTATGAAATAAAATTCAAGCTTTATTACCACCTAACTTCATAACAACACCTATAAATTTTTCTAGAATCAAATCCATGTGTAGAAATATGCACAACAATGTTATTGATTTAAAATAAATTAAATCATATCAAAGCACAAAATAACCTTAGTCAAAAATCTTAACAATGCAACAATAATTTTTTATCATGTTTTCAACATGAACAATACTCAAGTCATAAACAAGAAAATCAGTCCCTAATTACAAGACTATCAAGGCATGAAACTTTAACCATTATATTAATTAGAATTTAATGATTCACAATAGTTATGACAAGTAAAGTTAAGAGAATCAATCTTTCAATATCAAGAATTCAGTTAAGAATAATTTATATAAATATATCTAATCCTTGTGTTTTTTTGTCAAGTTTTCAATTATTGAATAAGGTTGTTTACAATAACAATTAATGACCAAAACTAAGTTCTTGATTACATATATCACAATTGATTATAAAATCAAACATTAGATGATTTTTTTTCATTTTTACTTTAAAGGATATGCCATGAATTAGTTACAATTCTTGGTAAGGATAATATTGTTTAGCTTATTCTTGACTGTAAAGCCCTCCTCAAGTAAAAGTATCAAAGGAGGAAGACTCACAACCAATGTTGTGGAAAGGAAAACATGTTGAAGGTTCAAAGGTTTGAAAGAATGTTACTACATAATTCAAATAATTTATTTCAAACCATCTTCCTCAAAACAACTATTTTTTTAATTTATGTAAACACCTCCACCACCATTATATATTCCTAGTGTCCAAGCTACCACTACTATCAATATCCTTCAAAAAACATAGTTTATATTGTGTACATATAGTAAAGTTAAACTTTTTGATGTTTATGAATTGTAAGTATACAAATATAGAACTCTACACAAAATCAACCTTTAATAAAATTATGTAATGTATTTCTAGCATCAATATTTTGTCACAATCCATGATTCATGATTAGGATGACATGAGAATAAATAAAATAACTATAGTAATTGATAATGAATTATGACCTATAACATTAATACTTAAAATTTATTACATGGTTTTTCTAAAATATTTAAAAGTTCATTCTATCACATACCCCATAAGAACCCATTTTAGTTGTCATGGATGAGTGCACTAATCAATTCACTAATAGTAAGGTGCCAAAAGATACTTGATTTTATAATTTGACTAGGAAATATTTGAAATGGGCAAACTATTGAACACACTAGACCAATTAGACAAATACACATATCATATTGTATCCACATAGGCTAAAGCTATCCAAGGACATATATAAGTAACAATATCTCTTTTGTAGCAATGTTTAAAGGTTGAATTGCAAAGTTATGTTACAAAGATGCCTAGCGCCAATTTGAAACTATGGACTTCAAGCTTTTAACTTTTTTAGACCCAACCTTTCTTAAGACCATCCACACACTCAAAAAACTTGAGAACAATATGAATTTTGACGACCATATCAATTATAGGTAAACTTCACAGAGGGGGTGCATTGGTGATTGACTACAATGGGAAGACTTTGGCTCATCAAATTTGTCTTATACATATTCCATATCCACCTCCTCACCCTCCTAGAGCTTCTTTGTATCTTAGGGAAAAATATAGGTTATATTCAATCTTCAACAATGTGTTGGATGGCAATTAGGCTTGGAAATTTTAACAATGTTAAATGAACTTGTAGTATTAAACCCTAATAAAAACTATTGTAAACCCTAATGACAAAGACCCTTAACTATTAGATTAACAATTATAAACCCTAAAAATGAAAACAAATAAAGAAGAAGTAAACCATAACAATAACCTCATTTGCAAACAATAAATGTTTGAAAACTCATTTCCAATTTGCATGAAAGTAACAAATTCAAAATATTATCAACCAAAAATAAACCTTTCAAATCCCATTTCCATAACTCATTCAAAGAATTGTAAACATAAATTAATAACTAGAACAATAAGTCATAATGGTGCACAAATAGAATATTCTAAATCCCTGTAAAAGTTAATGTTTTTATGAACACAAATTATGGTAATGTTCTTTAACACCCTTAACACACTTCAACTTCAAGGTAGACAATGTTGAAGAATATTCATAAAAAAAGCATCCATAAAACAAAAGAACCTTCAAGGTACTGTAAACCACAAAAACCATAGAAACAATCACATTAAAGAAGCACCCATAAAACAACATAACCTTCAAGATACCATAAACTAGATAAACCATATAAAAAATCATTGAAGAAGTACCCACTAAACAATAGAACCTTCAAGTTACAAAATAAAGAGTCAAGGTGAACAAACATGAAAATTTTGGTAAATAATAGAAGCAACCACAATAGATGGTCATATAGTGTTGCCTTAGTGAAGTAATATAACCTCACCTCCACATTGAAAACCACTCAATGAGGTCTCGGTAAACCTAACAACAAAAGCCAATCCAATCTTGCATGGGAAACTTAAAAAGGGGTTAGAGAAGGAAGCATTAAAGAAGTCATAGAAAATTTCCAATATAAAATAATATGAGACCATTGAATGAAGAAGCAAACAATGGATGTCTTCACCTTAGTGGAGAGAATCTTTGTGAAGAAGTGGAGGAACCAAGAACACACCATCGTCAAGCATTGCAAGGAACACAAAGCGATGGTGAACATGTATTGGTGCCTATCGAAACCTTGATAGAGTGGAGCCAAACATGTATTGGTGCCTATCCTATTGAACAATCAAGAAGATGTGTAGGAAATGGGATGTGGGTGAGCGAGATATGATGCCTCAAAATTGCACACCATCAGAGTCGAGTAAATGGGAAGGGATGTGTAGTTAATGTGGCTGGTCGGAAGGACAAGAACATGCAACACACAATAAATGTGAGCAAGTGGTCATTGTGGATGGGAAATTGTTTGCTCGCCACATGACACCGGGATCTAGTACTAGTAGTGTGCCATGCAATCTCTGGTGGTGTACTTGATCCATGATTGGTCAACCATCTAAGCAGACAACTATTGAACACATTGAACCAATTAGACATGTACTCATAGTAAATTTCATCCCTATAGATAAATTTAATTTTTTTAAATCAACCATCAAAATTTTTAAATGATTATATTTTTTAAATTTTTTTTTGATCCACACGACACTCCTCATAAACCCTCGAAGATCGCCAGCTCCACTATAGACCCCTCTTCCTATAATGATTACAAGAACAATAATGTCTATCTAGCGTGCTGTATACTCCTTAATAGATATCTAAATTTTCATTAACTAC
The DNA here is from genome assembly GCA_007258455.2 of Sequoia sempervirens. NCBI lineage: Eukaryota > Viridiplantae > Streptophyta > Pinopsida > Cupressales > Cupressaceae > Sequoia > Sequoia sempervirens. The sequence continues at coordinate 99,578 of VDFB02265025.1, forward strand.
CGTTTACTTTGATTATCCAGCGTGCTGTATTCTCCATTAGAGATGTCTAAATATTTCAACTACCGTTTACTTCGATTACACATAGGCAATACACGCTCCGTACACCTAAAAGAGTATATGGGGTCCGCGAGGAAGTGTCCTGCCGTATTGCGTATGCCCATAAATAATAATAATTAATTAACCTGGCTCTTTTCGTACTTATTACTTATTAGTCTCGGGCGCAGGGCATGTCCTGAGAAAGTAAAATACTGCCAGGAAAAAGAGGCTTACCGCTTAACTGTAGAACCAGTGTTTATTTTTTCTCATCCCCATTTTTCCAACGACCGAACACTTTCAGGACTTTCGTGGAAGCAGCTCGGAAAATAAGGAATTCTATTTTAACAGCCAAGGATAATAGTGATTTTCAAAGGTGCTTACTTAAGGTGCTCTCTAACTTTCAATTTGTTGCTCTCAGATAGACGGGCGTACATTTTATACCCTCAGCATTTCTTTCTTTCATATCCTCCATTTTTCAATACATTTTTTCACATCTATAACAATGTCTTCGCCAACATCCTCTGTTACAGCTGCTCAGTTGATAGATCAGATTCTCAGCACTGATACAAGCACGCCAGACTATCTCCCACTATTAGTCACTACGATTGACAGTCTTCTCTATCTTTACACAAACAAGGTACGAACATTTTTGTTTTTTCAGGTTTTTTTAAACTCTGTATTTATTGGGGAAAGTTTCCAGTTACTGTCTATGTTCATTGATATCTGTTAATTAAAAGTTCACTAAAATATTTATATGTAGTAATAATTGTTTGTTTTATACCTAAATATTATTGGATCGATTGTACAACTTTTGTGATTGTCAAAGTGAATGGTTATGGGACAACAGAAAATATGTACTTTGAAATGACCACTTTTAAACTTTGTGTACATAATGAATCCTTCTGCGATTGTCGTAACTATCCACAAGCCGGAACAATAGTTACAAGCTTTTAAGTGACATAAAAAAGCCCAGTTTTTTTATTCCAAATCTGATATACCGATATACCATTTAAGAGGTTATAGTTACTATAACGATTACTGACATCATTTGGAAACTCGATTCAAGCCTTCTTTAATGAGGTGTTAGTTGCAGGGAAAACAAACAGCTAGGCCTATTTCAGATAAGGTGGATTCCGTGAGAGCTGGGCTACCCTCTGCATCCGACGTTGCTGATTTCTCAGAAGAAGTGTCAGAAAATGTCAGGCTAATTTCCGATCAGGTGCAACTTTACAAGCATCTCTATTCTTTCTTCGTCTATTTTCGTGAGCTAAATGAAGAGTAATTTTGTGGGGCACAATTATGCACGGAATAGTTGTACAGAAAATTGTTTGGCGGGAATAGTTTTTCTCTGCAGGTGTTCCACCTTATTTGTTCTAAAATTAATGTGTTATACGTTGTGCAGATAACAAAGTCCACCGGCGATAAACATGGTACAGCCATATCAGTGTTAAATGCCCTTGAAAATGTTCATTGGGTTGGAGTAGGATTTTTACTGGTGGCTGCAGTTATTGAAACGCTGGACAAAATAAAGCAAAACAAGGAGGAGTGCTTAAAACTTCTGAAATCCATGAACGATTTGGCCAAACTGATACTGCAGCTTCAGCGTTTTCCTCATTTTAAGGAAGAGATGCAGGACAAAATGAAGGAGTCTATACAACTAATTGTGGATGGGGCAATCTTATGTTGCGTACAGAAGAAAAGGAAACTTCTACGAAGGTAGGTATTCAAATTATGCAAGTTCAAAGGTTTGCATAGCATTTTTTATCCTTGGTCCTCGTTATAAATATTTGTTCATAAGTTACCGGGAAAGCAACATCTTGATTGATGTGAAATCTTATTAAGTTATTGTACCGATGATTATATGGACAGCCATCTAAAAAATATCTGCACGATCTTAGAAATTTATTATCCTTTCTTCTAAAATAAGCACAAGTACTCATATTACGGATTAGTTTTATTTTTAATTTAAACATATTCTAGGTCTCTATGTCGTTGTTTAGTTTATTTTGGTTAGCAGTTATTGTTCAATTTATTTAAGAATTATTTGTGGAGCTAGTGGTCCCATGTATTTAATCTTTCTTTTTTATTATTTAGCAGTCATTTATAATTTATATTTGTAGTAATTATAATAATTTGTGCACTAAAAAATCGGAAAAAAAATCAAAAGTAAATATTAAAAAAGAGGGAAAAAAAATTGTGGAGTGAGGTGACATTTTTAGCAATATATAGTTGCTGCTTATTTTCAACCCCCCTTTTTTTCACAGCTTATTTTGAATTCCTAAACAATAGCCACTCCATTAAAATAGGGAAAGATTTCAAATTATCCTTTTCCGGTATATATATATATATATTGCATGAGAACACTTAATTGCTTAAATTTAAGCAAGAAAACAAGTTTAAGCAGCCGCATGGGAACATGGGGTTAGTCACTATTATTTTGGATATTTTAAAAAATGGACCAGTATATACTCTTTTATAATGAGTTTATTTCAGATTAAATTTTGTTGTGTAAAGGTATGATGTTTTTAAGGGATGAGGGTATGATCAATATTCAATGTGAATTTAATGGAATGGATGTTTATTTTAGTTATAAATCGAAGGAAGTGAGAATTGATATACCTAATGTTACTATTACAAAAATAGTATTGTAGGATGTTTGAAATCCTCCAATTTAAAAAAGAGTATTATTGAATATCAATAGTTTTAAAAAATTATTACATTAGCTTTGGAGTGTCAATGGTGTGAACTCAACTTGGATCATTAAGGTATTACTAAAGTGATAAGTTCATTTGACATTAAAATGAGGAACTAGGAGAAAAGCTACAAATCTAGGTTTCAAGTAGATTTGTTCGATGGGAAAGGAGGGTTGAGAGAAAAGCCAATGTTAGTCTTTGAGGATGTTGTAAAGGGTTGTGATCTATGTTCCACGGCGTTTCAGGGACGGGGACGGTGGGACGACAAGGGACACATTTCTAGGATATATATATTAGAGAGAGATATGTCAATAATTGATAACAACAATATCAATATGTAAATAAATCACGAGAGCAGTAGTATAACAACATAATAAATGTCAATAAAGCATTATAACAACAATCTCAAACATCAATAAAACCATGGCTCAAAAGTAACATAAACAAGAAAACCCAGATAGTGCAAATCTCTTAGGTAGAGTACATAACTTTTTAGCGTTGGATGCTGATGCTTCTCAATTATTCAAACTACTCTTGACACACAAAACAAATTACCTTGAAGATTGATCGAGAAGTATGCTTCCTAACATTGGTAACTAAAAGTGCACAGGTATTTAATCCAAAAGAGGTCCAACAAACAGGCATGTAGTGGGGAAACCTCAAATTTCTTAGGCCTATAACATTCTTCAAAGTACTACAATGGCTTTTGGATAGAAAAGCAGGGTAGAAAGCTACTCACACATTGAAGACACACAAGGAATACAATAACATGCACAAAAAATATACAGTACCATACACACAAAATATATGCAAATCTGATACAAACAGATAAACACAAAAAATATATTGTAACATACACAAAATATATGCAAATCTGCATCAAAGAACCATAAAAGCATTAGTTTTTTATGTTATTTTTGTTGTTGAAGTGTCCATCCGTTTGGGGATGGCTAGATGGCAAGGGACGTCCCCAACGTCCCCCAGCCGTCCCGAGGACGATGGGACATCCCCAAACGGACGGGGATATTTTTGGCCATTTCCTATTGATTTGCCTAGTTCGGGGACAACAAGGGGACGTCCCCTTTGTGTCCCCCTCGTCCCAAGGATGGTTAGGGATGGGGACGACCCCTTCTGGGGTAGGGCACGCATCCCCGTGTAACATAGGTTGTGATATAGAGTTTGATACTTAACTTGAGAGGGACAATGGGCATGATGAAAGTGATCACCTTTTTTTTATGAGAGGAGATGTTCAACTAGACATGAAGGTGATCCCATGAGTTCCATCTCAGGATTGATTAGTCACATGGATCATTGAAAGTGGAGACATCTCTACAAAATAGTTAGTGCACATAGAGGTGGAGATGGAGCCAAAAGTCTATTGTTACTATAAATCAATTTGTTCCACCAAATGGAGGAAGTAAAGAAGTTGAGTTGTGCCTAAGAGAAAAATCTTGTAAATCTAGAAACTTGGAGATTGATTAAGAGGCCTTCCACATACTTAAAACATGTGAGGAATCCCTAATGTTAAAGAAGGGTACAAGAAGAAGATTATCTTACTAATTGACCATG
>VDFB02265026.1:0-47498 GCA_007258455.2 Sequoia sempervirens
TTTGACCCTAGGGTATCATCCCAATCCACACAACTTGCTTCCCCTTATTCCTAAATCATCTTAACACCTACCCTACCATCAAACAATGTCAATCCACCAAGTAATAGATCAGGATAGTAGGTGGATTGGCAATTACATCATTTAAACAAAAATTAGACCACAATTCTGTGTGTACAGGTTGCCACAGTAATTTGATGAAATCTCTCCCTAAATCCTGAGTTAGACTCTTAGAATTAAACCAAATGAAAAATAATACATGTATTTACAAACCTAAAAAGGATTCAAACCATTAGAATCCTATATGGGGCCGTATAGTAGAAGTAAAGTTCAGGAAACACAAGAAAATTCAAAAAAACGTTGTGTATTAGGAATTCTTCAATACAACCACCAACAACCCTTTGCTTGAGCCCTTGAAGGCTTTAAATACATTTTTCAAACCAAGACTAACTTCCTAACATTCTTAATTTCCTTTCAAATTCCCTTAACCCTTCATATTCTTGATAGTTGCATTTTTGACAAATTTTTTGATTGACAACAATTACAATTTTGTAACTTTTTCCCTAATTGACACCTAAAACACAAAACACTCCCAATTACATAGTAAATGGTCTTTTTAGACCTTATTTAGAAAATAAACTCAAAACACCCCTATTATATCCTTGACACAACTTAGATGACCAACCTACCAACCTTCAAATGATCATTTTTTGTCAATAAGGTGTAGGTGCTCCTGCACCATACACCCCCACAGGAAAAAACTCATGCCACATGAGTTGCATCGGATTCCAATTCCTCCAAACTTCATATATATTCCTCTGCTCTGCAAATCCTCTCCACTGGTTCAAATTATGTGTTTTCCCAATCTTCCCTACATCTTTGTGTTTGTTTGCATATGCAACTGTCTCCATCTCTATCATCTGTCTTCCATCTTTTCCTTGACCAAAACCTGATTGTCTTCTTTTACTTGCACCTGTAGACAAACAATTGTCAGTGATCTTTTGATCTATCTTTACCTTTATCTCATCTCCTTGCTTAACTTCTCATGCACTCTGTCTTTTCATCACTGTCATCTGACTTGTTGTCTTATCAACATGTACCACTGTACTTTCCTTTCCATGTCCTATTGTACCATCAGACTTACATCTTTCTGTACCTGCAATTCATGTTAGCATTGCAAACTTACTCTCAACTATAGGACACACAATGGTCCCCACCATGACATTAGTATTCCAATCCATTGTCCTTTCATTCTTCAACCCTATATTCATCTTCACATCTATTGTTACGGTAATTTCTAACTTTGTATTGTCAACAACTTCCAACTTTGTGTCTTCTTTCACAACCTCTACAAACTCTTTCTTCCCACACATAATTACCTTGGACTTTCCCTTGACATCTTCCATAGGTGGAGTCAAAACAAACTTGCATCCATCCTTCACTATTGTATATGTGTTTTCTCTTCCATCATACAAGGCTCATATATCATATTGCCAGGGTCTACCTAGAAGTAGATGACAACAATCCATAGGAAGAATATCACAAACTACAGTATCTTTATAGCCTCCAGTCTAGAAATCAACTACTACTTTTTCATTAACCAACAAAGACTTCCCATCACTCAACCAAGACACCTTATATGGAAATTCATGAGGTAATTTTTGCAAATTTAACTTATTCACCATCTCACAAGACACCATGTTTTAAGTAGATCCAGAATCAATCATAATTTTTCACACCTTGTTTTTACACTTACAAGTGGTCTTGAAGAGGCTCTTTCTTTGCAATGGTTCCACCTCCTTGGCTGCCTTCAATACAATCTTCCTCATCATTAGCATTTCCCCTGTTTTAGGAGTAGCTCTTAAACTTGTAGAATTTGTGCTCTCACATTCCTCTTCTTGAATAATTTGTGCTCTCCTATCAATCCTCTTTTCTCCACTAGATGAACTACCAACCCTTTCGGGACACTTCCAAGATGGATGACCATATTCATTACAAGTATAACATCTCCCTATAAAATCATTAGAGTTTCTACCACCACTAAACCTTCCTCTACCCCTAAAACCTCCTCTAGTATCAACACATTGCTCCTTACCTCTATTTGCTCCTTCTTGTTCTTCCAATGGCTACTTTGGTGTAGGGATTTCTCCTCTTGCTCTTGCACTAGTACCTCTTCCTCTAATTGATTTTTCTTGCCTTCTTTTGAGCTTTTCCTTCACCCTGATTGCTAATTGAAAACATTCTTCCACAAACTTTGGGTTAGCAACAACAAGTTCATCTTGTATATTAAATCTCAAACCACCTAGATATCTAGCCAATTTTTTAGCCTCATCCTCATCCCTTCTTGACCTTATGCTTAATTTGTAAAATTCATCAGTGTAGGCCTTAACATCTAGATCTTTTTGTTTCAGACCTTGCAACTTCTTAGACAATTGAACTTCATAATCCTTTGGAAGAAACTTACCTTTCAGTTTTTGCACCATCTTGTCCCAAGAAGTAATCCTTGATTTGCCTTGTTTTCTCCTTTCTTCTTTCTCATAGTCCCACCATAAAAGAGCAAGAACTTTGAGTTTTGTTTTTGCCACCTTCACCATCTTCTCATCTAAAATGTCTTCACTTTCAAAGTAATTATCCATAACAACAATCCAATCAAGCAATTCTTCTTCATTTAAATCACCACCATACATAGGAAGATCAAATTTTACCTTATGAGAATCACCTTTAACTACTTTGAGAATCTTTACCATCCTCTAATATTCAGGGTCTAGTTCTTCATCAACATCCTCATAGTCTTCATCATCTTCTTTTGTTTCACTTTCTTCATTCTCATATCTTCTTTTCTTTGTCTCCAAGGTAGCAACCCTTGCCAAAACTGCATTATGTGACTCCAGAAGCTTAGCATGCTTCTCTTTCAAATCCTGCAACTCTCTAGTAGCACCAACACCCTTCAGAGGCATCTTCACCAAACTGCCTTTTTACCTTCCAATCAAATTTCTTCAAACCTACAAAATGCAATCAAAGAGGCCTTGTCCTTGAGCTCTGATACCACCTGATGAAAGCAAGGTGGTTGATACTCACTATCCAACTCTATTTGATCAGATACAAACAAGGAAACAACCTTCACAACACAATTCTCTCAAACTATCCCAAGACAACAGCAATAGGCTTCTAGCCTTCAAAAATCAACAAATGGACTTATCTTTTGGAGAAGTTCATACAATGGCCAACCAAACATCAATAAAGGTTCACCATAGACCCCCAAACCAAATCCCAAAAGGTTTCAAGTGCTTTCTTCACAACAACATAAAGAACCATTAAACCACCCATGTTTTAGGCTACTAAATTAGCCCTATTTTTCAAAGGAAGTACTTCCTATTCACTTTTTTTTCACCAAATCTCTATAGACTATCACTAGTTATGTGTCAAAACTCCCAATTCCACAATCAATCCTTAGATTCAAGACTTTTTCAACATTGATCTAAGAAATCCTCCTTTTTCATACAAAACACTAGGGTTTTATTGAAAATCCATATACCTAGGCTTACCTGACACAACTAATGCATAAAACACCTTTCATATACTCTGTACATGGTCACAAATCCAACACAAGACCATTTCCTTCACTTTTTCATCAAAACACTATCTTGACACCACCATTTCATATGGAGAAATGCATTATTTGACCCTAGGGTATCATCCCAGTCCACACAACTTGCTTCCCCTTATCCCTAAAGAATATTAACACCTACCCTACCATCAAATAATTTCAATCCACCGAGTAACAGATCAAGATAGTAGGCGGATTGACAATTACATCATTTAAACAAAAATTAGACCACAATTATGTGTGTACAGGCTGCCATAGTAATTTGATGAAATCTCTCCCTAAATCCTGAGTTAGACTCTCAAAATTGAACCAAATGAAAAATAATACATGTATTTACAAACCACAAAAGGATTCAAACCATTAGAAGCCTGTAGGGGACCGTATAGTAGAAGTAAAGTTCAGGAAACACAAGAAAATGCAAAAAAAATATTTTGTGTATTAGGAATTCTTCAATACAATCACCAAAAACCCTTTGCTCAAGCCCTTGAAGGATTTAAATAAATTTTTCAAACAAAAAATACCTTCCCAACATTCTTAACTGCCTTTCAAATTCCCTTAACCCTTCATATTCTTGATAGTTGCATTTTTGACATTTTTTTTTATTGACAACAATTACAATTTTTCAACCTTTTCCCTAATTGGCACCTAAAACACAAAACACCCTCAATTACATAGTAAATGGTCTTTTTAGACCTTATTTAGCAAATAAACTCAAAGAACCCCTATTCTACCCTTGACACAACTTAGATGACCAACCTACCAACCTTCCGATGATCAAACTTTTATGAATAAGGTGTAGGTGCTCTTGCACCAAAGACGTCGAGACATTCATGTCTCTTCCATGTTGACCCAAAATCTCCCCTTTGTTCTCTCTCTCTCTCTATGTGTCATTCTTCCTTTGTGCTTGTTGTTCTATGAGTTATTTTGGGAATGATGACAGTTCTAAGCTCAATTATATCACTGTAGCAATGACAAACATTGACCCCAAATCCATGGATCCCTTATGTGTTATCTTAGCATTGGATATGAGGGGAAACCCTCCTTTCCATGACATAGATCTATTCAAAAACATATGTTTTACATAGGGCTTTCCAAATAAATCTCTCATGTATTGTCATTTATCAAATTCTACTTTAAAGTAATTTCTCATAGCATGGTGTTTAGCAATTTCTTTAAAGTGGGGGCATACACATCCTTGATCATTGTTTGCTTCAAAGTGTGGTCTTATTACGTCACATGATGTGTCTTCTTGGTGGTGTCATTGGGTTTGATGTCCTTCAAGATTGTGACCTTTCTTGTCATATGGTATTCCTCTTAGTGGTAATGTTATGGCTTGCATTCCCTAAGTTGTGAATCTTTTATCCTCAACTAGTCCTATCTTGGTGACATTAGTCATGATGTTCCCTAAGGTGAGACCTTTCATGAACAAAGAAAAACCCCTTTGAATATCTTATTGCATTTATCAAGGCCACCAAGGATAACACAACTTGCTTGCTAGTGGAGCCTTTATGTTTTTCAAGGCCACCAAGCATAACACAACTTGCTTGCCAATGGAGTCTTTTTCATGAGTGCCTAACATAACACGACTTTCTAGCCTTGTGACCATTTCTGTGGCACCTTATCAAATTTATCAGGAGGTACAACTTTGGTATGGTTAGTAAAATGGGAGCCTATAGATTTGGCACGACTTTTCATTAGCCACTTTTTGGGGCTCACCTAGTGGACAACGGATTTCACTAGCCCATGTGAGTATATTTTGTTTGCATAGTGGAAAATGGGTCTCCACATTAACATTTTTGGACAAACAACTAAGGCTTGATCCATATCGATTGAACAAACATTTGAAGCTTGATCCACCCCTCTTTCTTTTGTATTAATTTTGACATTGTATGCTTGTGTATCTTGTCTTGTTGCTACATATTTAACATAGGCATGTGTCTCTTTGTGCTTTTGTTGGTTTTCCATGAGATCTTAGATTGTGAGGGCTTGATCATCCTCCTTGACCTTTATTGTCTTATCATTCCAACAGTTGTACAAGTAGACCTCTCTTAACACTTTCTTGACTACTTTAGTGTGAATTTGAGCATAGGGATCATCCTCTCACTAAAGTGGGGGCTAAATGTAGTGTTAGAAAATGTACTCCTTTACATTTTCACACTATGTTTGGGTCCCTTAATAAATTGGACTTAATTAAGCCTCTAATTGTCCTAATTATGCATTTGAAAGCCTAATTAATCTTGTTTTCTAAAAAGGAAACTTGTATTAAACAATTGCAAGCATTAATTAAATTGCCTTGAAATTGGTGTGTCCTAGGTTTGGGGCCTAGGACCCATTTTCCTAAGGGCGAATGTGTCCCCCTTAAGTTTAGGACCCCAATTTTTAATATGTTTTTGGCGACATTTTTATGATTCAAATTCAATTTGCAATTGTCGGCCTTTTATGTTTAATTTTTGAGGAAATAGAAAACTACCTTTAAATACAAGGTCTTTTTATCAATTCAAATCCTAAAAAGATTATCCAAACTTCACAAGAGCTAATAATATTGTCAAAGGTGTTCGAGAGTAGATTTCTCAATAATTTTTTGCAACATTCAAGATCTCAAGCACCACGTCAAAGTTATCATCATTCATGCATGTTTTTGGAGCTAACATTGTGATGTAGGTTTCAAGCATTCAAGTCAAGATTCAAGCATCAAGATCAACATCCAATTAAGCAATTTCATGCAAGATCAAGACCTTGGAGAGATGTGTTAGATTTCAGTCCTTCAAGGGTTTGGTGAGTTGCAACATAGCAAGTGTTCATTCATCATTCCTTTCATTCATGTTTCATTTCATTTCAAGGTTTAATTACCAAAATGGGGGTTGACCAAGGCAGACCCCATTCACCAAAAATAAACAATTTTCTCTCTTGTGTGTGTTGTAGATCTTAGGCTGAAGAAGGATTGAAGATTCATCAAAAGTGGAATTTTGCAAAGTTGTCAAAGTTGTCAACATTGTCGTCAAGCCACAAAAACTCACTTGTAGAATTTAATTCTGACTTTCTGATTGTGAAATCCGAGGAATCATGAGTGCGGATCCATGAGCAAAGGATTGTGAAAACATATTTTGGATCCCTGTAGCAAGACCCATTCATCCTAGGGAAAATCTATCGCAGGAGGACACTCAACAAGAGCTTTTTGTGACGGGTGCATAAATTCATAACCTTCTCAGATCTACCGAAACTGTGTGGATTCTACTAAATTAAGGTTTTAAATTGATGATTCATGGTTTACATTACATAATTGCATTCATTTGGTATTTTTCATTCATCTCCCAAAAGTGCATTTTAGGTTAATTTACCCCATCCTTGGTCATAAGGAAAACAACAATATCTCCATTAATATTGACTCACCTAAGGGTTGAAAGTCAATCTTGTCCTAAGGGATCTATTTTTCCTAATGAAATAAGGAAGATAGGTGCATTACCCCCATTCAAAACCTACCTCACTCGTTTTCTTTCATTTCAATATATCTATCACTAAGAAGTTATCCAATGAATTACCAATAGCTTTAAAGCATGAATGGAACCAAAATTATAGTGGAAGATTTGGGAGACAAACCACACTGGCATAATAGTGAATGATTTAGTAGAAGGATTAAAATAAAGATACCATGGTTTGAGCATGAGAAAATGTTGGCCCTAAGTCCAAAGATAATCACAAAGAATTCCATTTTGATCCTTCACCTTACCAAAAATCACAATAAAAAGGATAATGTTTAAGACTACCTTCCAAAATGGGCGGCTATGTTTCAAAAATCTATTTGTAAAAATCTAGAAGACCATGCCAAATTGGTTGAATCTACCAATTAACTCATTCACAACAAAAAAAAAAACTCTTCACTTTCAACCACTTCATCTCTATCATCTCCAAACTCTAGAGCAGGGGACTTCTTGGCACATGGGAAAGGCTTAACCTTCATCTAGGATGATCCTTTTATGTGGCACATTGAAATAGGATTTACACTCACTGTCGATGCAATATCTACCATGGCATGAGAATCATTGGTGTGTTTATAGCTTGAAACATTACTGAGGGACCCATATTTGAGTGGTGAATCATTGAAAGAAATAGAATGGAGTCTTTACTCCCATTTAAACTAACATCCATAAATAAATGCCCTAATTTCTATGAAGGGCACTAATATTTTGAAAATATTAGATATTTTCTCAAATCCTACCTTGAATCCTTGACTCCTTTAATGGTTGTAGAGGATTTTCCATCACTTTTATTTGATTTAGAGATGTGCATTTCAATTTGTGTCATTTTATCTTGCAAAAGGTTGATTTTCTTCGCTCAATAATGAAACTTTGAGAGCACCATTTCAATCATAACACACCAATATTGATAATTAATTGTCTTAATTACTATTATAGTTAATATAATTATTATTTAAAATAATAGTTATAATATTTCTTATAATGATTTATTAGATTTATTTTATATTAATTATTTTACATTTATGCCAAGAAGCATTTTACAATAGTTGTAAGGAGTAGATTATAATGGCATGAGCATGTTAACAAAAAATATTACCTTTTACCTTAAATTTTATAGCCAATTACATGTCAAAATATTAATATTTTAAAAAAATATGATAATATTGTGTGTATGAAAATTGGAGCATGCAAATGAATTAACTAAATTAATACATCTATGCACAATTAAATTTAACACTCAAGATAAAACAAAGGATTAGTAAACATGATAAAAATAAACATAAATTATCATCAAACTAAACGTTTTTGCACTATGATAAGGTGGTTGTACTCAATTGGTGGATGATGTGGAATGTGAGTGCTCTTCTCAGTGGCATAAGATTGCATTTCATGGAGTGATGATAATGGCTTGGGTTAGCCTCAATTTGTACATTTTTGGGCTAGAGGATGGATGGCTAGGATCAAAAGGAGAGATCAAGGGCTCAAATTGTTTGATAAAATTGGGAGGATGAGAGGAGGAAAAGTGTCCTCACATGGTTGGTTGATAGAGAGGGGTCCAAGATTGAAGAGGAATCCATGGTTGAGGATCCCCTTGAAAAGGTGGATGATCAAGATGAAAGGGGTACTTGGGAGTACCATTGAGGGATAGGCAAGTATTTTGACACATATGACTTGTACAAAATCCCATGGCTTGTGTACAAATGGACCATGTCTTTGTACACCTTGGAGGAATGTGCATAGTTTGGGGGAAGTTGACTAGGATTTCCAGAATAGGCAAGTAGGGGATTAAGGGGCTAATTAATTTTATCCCACTTCATGAAAAGTGGAGGAAAAAGAATTAAATAAATATGCGTATATATTTAATTTTTGGAAAAGGGATGGGAAACATAGATAAATAAATATTTATATGTCATCTAAGGTAGACTATAGAAAAGGAATGATTAAATTATTTAGGCTAGAAAAGGGTTGTGAATGAATAGATGATGAGTAGTGACTTTATTAATTAAATAATAAAATATTATTTAATTAATGAGCGGATGAAAATGAGATAATTAATTGGATAAATACAAATGTATTCACTCAATTATAGAGGAAATGGTTGGGTAATTTTATAATTGATGACGCGTTAATTTTAGGTGTCTAAATTTTAGCCCTCTTTGAAGTGGTGTTACAAAGTAGCATCATTTCAAAGAAGAATAAAAGTGGTCGGATGGGAAGAAGATGGTTGGATTATGAAAGATTCCCCAATTATTTCAAGGAGCGACTAGTAGGAAGGATAAAGGATGAGGATGTCGCCTCAAGAGGACAAGAGAACATAGGTGTGGGGTCAACCCACAATACTATGTCCCACATTTTGGCCAAAGTAGGACATTGAAATCAACAATTTTCACCAAATGTTCACTTTGTGAAACCTATAGAAACTAAACCATAATTAATGTGGAGATGATTTGAACTAGTGATTTGTGAGGATTTGTGTGTAGATTCTAAATATATATTTTTACAAAAATTTAAAAATAAATTGTGTTTTTTTTACGTAACTTTTAATAACTTTTTTTTATAGTAAACAACATTTTTTAAAAGTGATGTTTATGTTGTAACTCTTATTTTTAAAATATAGATTTGTAGCATCAATATCTAGTGCATGGATATTTTTTCATGAAACAAAGACATCAATACCTAGTGCGTACATATTTTTTAGAATTTTTTCTCTATTTTTCAATGTGTGTGAATCAAATTCCTTGATATTTAGTGAAATCCTACATTCACAAGAAATAAAATATAAATATAGTAATAAAATTAAAATTATTTAAAATTATAATTTTTGGAAAACTTATAATAAGGGCCACATACCTTAAAAACATAATTTCTAAATCACTTTATTTGATCCCTCAAAAGGTAATGAAAAAGTGTTTTTTTGTTAGCATTTTGATAGGTGTGAAGGAGACTCCATTGTGGCTATGATGTAAGACTGGAGGGGTTCTATCCAAGGGGGTTTGATCTAAGAGGGTCTTATCTAACCCTCTTCAATTGATGAAACCCTTTAGATGGAACCCCTCAAAACTTAAATCATTAATTTTTCTAAAAAATATTTGATTTCAGGCAAAAATCAGGATGTCCCAAGTTTGGGACCCATTATTTTGGGATGACCCTATGCTCTTAAAATGGATGAAAAGAGGAAAGATAGATGGGGAAAGAGAGGTTATTAGATATATGATGAAATGGATAAAGAAATAATAGAGGTTGAAATGCCTATTTATGTTGTAATGGATTAAGAATTCTTTATTTGATATTGCATGAGACGTTATGCACCAAGGTATGAGGAACCAAGGTGATGATGTGTCCTATATAAACATATACAAAGGAAATAGTTCTATATTACCACTCCTTTCTAATTAGAATGAAATAAATTCCTATGAGTTGGGAAGATACATGGGAACATACCTATCCTAGCATATAGAAAATATACAATCTATTTTGGAAATTTTTTTTGCCTAACATAATTTTTTTTGTAATAAGGTGTCCTTGTGAAAACACTAAGGTCTTTTGATGACAAGATTAAGAAAGAGGTGTGTCAAAAATGACACACATATCCATATATGGTGTGATTCTATATTTGAAAACTTTGACCAAAGTAATGCAAATGTTTCTTGTATTGTCAATTCATTGTGTCTAATAGGTTGCATTTTAATCAGAGTTTGCATACTTAACTAGAGGGTATCTAGGGTTGTATGATAGATTGTGTGTAACAAAATCAATACACTACACTAGTTCTCAAATGGCATGATATGGTTACAGACTCCTTTATTTTCTACTCTCGTGAAGGATAGGGCCACTTTCAGTTGAAAGGTGTGCAAGGGACCACTGATCTATGATTGGAGGTAAAGTGCTCTGATGATGTTCTCCCTCTTGTAGCTAAATATCGTAAAAAACTTGCTCGTGAAGAAAACTCATTGTATTCCTGTGTATGATGAAAATAATGTAAACTTTATGTGATTAATACTATATACTTGATTGACAAATAGATTAATATACATTCCAATGAATTGTACTTGAATTCAAATATGAAATTAATTTATTTACTTAATGATTTGTATTTAATTATTTTCTTTGAATATCTTTTATTCATTTTACATTAAAAAAAATGGTAATTTGGTAGTTTGTTTTCTATGAACGATAATTCATTGCAATCAACACTTTTAATTTGTGTATAGCCTTTAGCTAATCTTGATTTATTCTTGTCAATTGAACCATTAGATTTAAACTTGATTTTGAATACCCATTTACAATCAATGGATTTCTTTCCAATAGGCAAAGGAACCGACTCCCATGTTTGGTTCTGATGAATTGAATATGTATTTTGATTTATAACGTTTTACCATTTTTCTTCCTTTATTGCTTCATCAAAAGTACTCGTTTCATGAGCACTTAGAATGGTTGTCAATAATGCTTAATTGACCTCATACTTCTGCAATCTAATAGCTATTCTCCTTGCTTGTTATGATCTTCTTAAAGGAACATTAGATTGTGGAGTGGACACTAAGCTTGAATTTGGCTCATTAAATTCTTCTCTTTCTTCTATATATTTAGCCGATAGGCTATATATAGCTTGAGCTTTCGGCGGAAACAAGTCTCACGCCTGAAAACTCCCTCTCGAGAAACAAGTTACCACTCAAAAGAGTTTGCCAGAATCCCAATATTTTAATCGCTGAAATTGCTTTTGTCTCGTCTCTTTTGATTTTTCACCACCCGAGACTATCACTGCCTCAACTTTTATACAAATAAACTCATTATTTGCCAACTACTATCACCGCCTGTAATGTCTTCGCCGCCTACAATGTGTAGGAATACATCGCATACTGTAAATGAGAAAAGGAAACATGTTGGGCGTTCCCTCAATGGAGTTTGCGGAACCCATATTTCCTATCGACGGTTACAATCTCACGAGAAAGGATGGACTGCCAGTGGATAGATCTTACTCGTATGTTGCTTTATCTACTCTTGGCGGTGCATTTATGTCGATAGGATTGCTTCGATGGGAGTTAGTGTCGATGCATTTACTGACGATTGGAGGCAGCGTCACAAATATCCTTGTTGATGCTTATTTTCCCTGGTTTCATTTGCCTTGGTTTCATTTACCCTCGTTTCACAGCCTCTACATGGCCGGGCCAAATTTTCTTCAGCTTATTTGTTCTGTTATCGTTGCGCAGGTTGGAATCCGTTGGTTTACCCGGGTAAGTTTATGCTCAATCCCCTTTGCATTTGCA
Organism: Sequoia sempervirens; assembly: GCA_007258455.2. Taxonomy (NCBI): domain Eukaryota; kingdom Viridiplantae; phylum Streptophyta; class Pinopsida; order Cupressales; family Cupressaceae; genus Sequoia; species Sequoia sempervirens. The sequence goes on from VDFB02265026.1 coordinate 12,345, forward strand.
ACTTCAAACAAAATTCATCATTTTTTATTGTTTTCAGAACTGTTTGTGCACTGCTACATAGCTTCCATTTTGCATAGGCGATGAGGATGCTGAAAAATGTCGAGTTTTTTGTTTCAATGAGGATGCACGTTAAATTCAGCTCCATAGGCATCCCCTCTGGTTCTATACGCACTCGAGTATCCATCTCCTTTCGCTGCAAGTACTCCTTCTATTTCCTCACCCTTCTAAATATCTATCCGTTGTATATACATTTAATATTCATCCTTTTTGGTTGTATACACATAGAATATACATCCAAAGATGCCTCCATCAATGCCTCGGTTCTAGGCCAACGTGAACCCCCTGCACGCCCCGCCTTCCTTCGCCCCGAAGGCCATCATTGCAATCAATGATGGGGAACGGTTTTTCACACATCCGCTGCCTCTTTATGCAACACTAACAAGGGTTCGATCCTCGTCAGCCTCCTACACACCCCCTCATTTCCTCTGAAAGTTGTATATCTCAATCCAAAGCTTCTAAACCCTTTTCAACACATCTATTTTGTGCAAATATGTTGTCATTCACTCCATGGATTGACATCTCCCTGAGGCATTCTGTCAAACATTAGAAGGACCTCTCCCTTTACTAACATACTCAAAAGTTACCCCAAAAAAATAAAAAACCGTATGGGATCTCTCCCTGTATGGGCGTATGCCTGTGAATTGTCGTTTTCAAGCATTACAGTTTTGAGCTTCTGTTGAGAATAATGAAGGCTCAAAAAAAAAGTTATAGAATATTTTAATGTAAAAAGTGGTAGGGTATTGGGTTCTATTGAACTTCAATTAGAACCCTCGAAAAAAATATTTATAGAATCCTTTAATGTAAAAAATGGCAGGGTATTGGGTTTTGTTGAGTTTGAATTAGAGATTTTAGCTTATGTTGTTTTTCTGCACAAAAAATAAATTTGGATTACAGGCACTGTAGTTTATGAAATGAGTTGGGGTTTTGACATTGAATTTTAATTCTTTTAACACTATTCTTGGAAATTTGTATTTGTTATGATATAAATTTCATTACTCTCTACCAGGAGAGGTCGTTCTCAGTTTAGACCTTAGAGAGTAGCATGCCTGTAATCCAATTGATCATTAACTTTGTTCTTATGTATTTGGTTAAATTACAAGTAGTAGCAACGCAATAGATTTGGATGGTAAGTTTTTTGCTGAACCAATCTAACTTTGATTTTTCTCTTCTGATGAACATATTGAATCACTGGGACACATAGTAACTTGCACACAACCTCCAGGTGAAGTTTTACTTGCTTTCAAGTCACAAGGCATTGATTCTGATGGTGTTCTTGTCAAATGGAAGAAAGAGGCTATGGATCCTTGTGGATGGACTGGTGTTACTTGTGATTCTCGACCAGGCAGGTTATTTACTTGTGATTTTGTCTGATGAATAACTTTACTTTTGTTGGATTTATCATTGTTCAATTTGATGTATGTATTGGGCTTGATGAGAGAATTATTCTTTTATAGAATTTCCCTATTGCCTTTAAGATGTATGTATTGGGCTTGATGAGAGAATTTATTCTTTTATAGAATTTCCCTATTGCCTTTATTTTTGTTGTTTCAATTTTCAGGAACCTTCCTTATCTCAAACTTAAGGGGTCTATATTGTATGATATTGGTAATGAGTCACTTATAAAAGATGTATGCTCTTTGCAAGACCATGTGTGGTTAATATTATTGAACTAACTTAAAATATTCTTTTCAAAAATTGCATGCTCTCTGCAAGACCATGTGTGGTTAATAAGAAAAGCAAGGAAAATGGGTGGAAAGCATAGGAATTTTGAGTCGTCGACTGTTGCAAAAATAAGCAAAAGAGATGAAGATCTACTACAGAAGGCCAGATATTCTTCGTTGTTCACCAAATAGAGATTACAGATTTGGAGGAGTTCAAGAGTTGGAAGGAGCAGAAAAATGACATGGTGAAATGCGAGATAAAGAAACATGCAAAGGGGAAAATAATGGCAGTTGCTCCTCCAGAAAGAGGGTGGAAGAATGTGTTCATAAGAGAACTCGGGTATCTGACGACCATTGTTGTGGATTTCTCCTTGTTGGGTTCTGCACATCCATACCCCTTGCAGAAGAAGAACAAATATCAAATAATTTATACCGCATTTAAGAAGAAATCATGGTATGTTTACACTATTTTTTAGTATTTACTATTTCAACCTCTAAATTTCAATATTTAGTATTTCTTTCTGAATTCTAAATTACCTTGAATGCAAAATATTTAGATAGTTAGGGTAATCTATTTTACTGCTTTGCATCTAAATTTCACTATTTACTCTTTTACTCCTGTATTTTAAATTTACAATAAAGTATTTACAAAACCAAAATGTTAATTACGAAAGTTTTAAGGCAACTTTTATGTAGATACTAAATACCTTCCTGCAAAAATTTGTGCTCTGTCTCCGGGCTACTATTTCAACTTTTGGGCGATAAGCTTACACTCAACATGATTACCATCTGGAAGCACCCCTCATTCCAAAAACATTCCAGAAAATATGGTGATTTGTTTGCCAGCGTTGCCAACCTTCTAACGCCTTATTTTTCTCTTTGTTCATCATATCATTTTTCAGAGCTGTTGTGCAGTGATGGACTCATAAACAGAATGTTGTGTTTCACCACCTCCATTTTCAGCTTCACCAATCATTAGGGGATCAGATACTATATCCTCTGTACCTCCCAAAGACTTCTTTATCTTCAGCAATGACAATTGGTTCTTCTGTTTCTTCTTTTTCTTAATGCCTCTTGCTTTCACATCCAAAGCTCTTCCTTTCAGTTTAAGCTACCCCCTATCACATTTCCATATGAAGACATCCTCTGCCAGTGAGAAAGAAAGCTATATGGCCCAAGTCAAGAGATAAGTTGCTTTAACCAAGCCAGTAATTACAAATGTTAAATATGAGCAAATCTATAAGAATCCAAAATCGACATCCTCAAAAAATTAATTTATCCCTGCTTTTGATTCTCAGACCGTCTACATCAGCTCAAAAAAGACATTAATGGAAATGGTCATAAAGAACTTCAAGAATTAAAGTTCAGTAAAAATGAAAAAAGTATGGAACTAATAAGTGATAAGCCCCATTCTAGACATTAAGCACAATTCAAATAAAATTAAGATTTTGCACAAACTGTGTCCTACTGTCAACGATTGCGAAGAGAAAAAAATGTGTAGCAGAGTTGAACCAAAAATAAAATCTCCTGCAGTTCCTGCTTCAATCTATTGACAAAGTAGATCTAAATATGTTGGAGCAAGAGACAAGATTTTTTCACATTTTAAACCAAAATATTAGTTGCGAGTTAAAATTTGTTTTTAGATGTAAGTCCATAAATGTTTCAACTGCCTAAATTTTTTTACCAGCATGAGACAACTTTCCTCTACAGCTGCTAATTCAATCTATTCACGATGAAGATAGGTGGGAGACATGTAGTTCTAAATGTTGAAGACATGCAATGCATATTAATATTATATTTTCTTTTGTAATATGTGTCAAAATGAAACAAAACAAAAGTTAATGCAATAAAATTTGTCAAATAGCTCAAAATTGTTCAGTATTTGGGCAACAGGGGACTTTTTTACTCTGCTTGGAAAAAAACTCAAATGCCTTTTTAAGTCCTTGAAATGTAATAAGTGACACGGTGTATATTTTTTCTCTGAAATGCTGGAGGACCCTGTGCCACACGAGTCCAATAGAGGGGTAGTAGGCATACAACAAAGAAGGATTAAAGAAGGTTTTTGTTTATGAAATATGAATGTTTCTCAATAAATTTTATACCATCCACTGCTTGGGTTTGCTTGTCACATTTCTTCTGTTTCATGTGCTAGCACCAAGACCGGCTTATTCAACTAAAGCTCGGAGTCTAAACCATTCTTGTAGCATATTTACACTCTTGGTATTATTATTTTTTACATTATTTTACTTATGTCAATGACCTTTTCTAAAAAAAAATTATGTGGTGCATTTATTTTTCAGTTGCCTCAACTCATCATACTATTTGGTATCATTCAAAGCTTTCCAATTTTACATATTTATCTATTTTTCCTCCTATATTCCTATTGGTTCACCATCCTTTTTATTGGCAATAAGAGAACTTTTAGTATTCATTATTTTAATCTCTAGAATAACCTACTTCAAAAAGTTAAGGTGGACTAAAATTTCTTTCTCCATGCCACCAATTAAAGAGAGATAAGAGTATATTTTGTTAGAAGCCCGTGTTTCCATTAAATATCATAAGGGATTTTGGGACCTTTGGAGGTGGATTGAGGATTGTTGCTTAAAGTTTTCATTGTAGAAGGAGAAGGAAACACCTCTTCGATTGCATTAGTGGTATTCTTTATTTATTTTATGGTAGATATATATATTTTCTATAAAAAGAATGTATATTCAAGTGTGTTTGATTTATGAAAAAATATTTATTGTTTTTTATTTGGATATGCAAGAATGAGATTGAATATGTATTTTTTGTAGCACAAACAAAGAGTGGCTCTCAAAAATAAAAGATTAGATATTATAATTAATTGTAAGTGGAATATTTTTTTTTTTATAATCAAGGGGTAAACACTTTTGACCAGAGCTATTAACCGAAATACAACCATTCAACAATACCACCCCAACGGGGTTTGAACCTTGGTGGCAAGAACAACAATGCCACCAATAAACCATCACACCATGCCAATACCGCAGTAAGTGGAATATATAAATATCACATTACTTTTTATTTAAAATTTGCAGGATATGATAATATGAGTTGTGAAGATATGCATTTCTTTTAATTAATTAATTTAAATGGTATTATATTTGAATTAGAGTATAATGTATATTGTAGGGTTAATGGTATTCATTTTAAAAGTAAAATAATTTACAATAGTTTTTTTACTTTATGAACAAAATAGTTATCTTTCAGAAGTTACATATAGGTTATAAATCATTACACAAATAATATATTGTTTACCATTTTAAAAAATTTATTTCATTCAGGAATGGGCAATCCTCATCAACCCAAAGATATTATTGAGATCTCAAGTAGTGACAGTTCCCCCGTCCTATTAACCAACTCATATCCATCAATCAATTGGAATAGCATTCTTGCACATCCCATACAAGATTTTATTACAGGTAGTTGGCTTGACTTGCTACAACAAGCAAAGATTATTGTTCCAAATGTGCAGAGTGTCAATCGATGGAAATAAATTACATGAGTTCCATTCAACTTGCAAGAAGTTGGATTTCACCCTTCTCTCCATAAATTTTATTTTATTTTTTCTTACCATCTTATAATACAAATTACTATTTGTATACTTACAACTTCATCACATGCAGATGGATGTTCTAAATTTGCATACTTTTGCAGCAACTGCTTTGATCATGCTACCGATATATTATTTTCTAACAACTACTTTCACTTTTAATGCAACTTTTACCATTTAGATAATGTCATCTTTGCATTTGTGATGTGGGTTCGCTAACTTTTTCTTTGATTGTGTAGGAAAATAAAAAAAATAGGAAAAACAATATGTGTTGGATCATTCCATACTAGCACATGGAATCATCAAATACAAAATCAACACAAGTTGAAATAGCTACAAATCTTCCGTTCAATTTTCCATCTACAAATATATAATAAAAACCACCTACATGTACCAAAATAGGTACACGCATCTTACCTCATCCACAGTAAATCGAACACTCCATCCATTGACCATCTATCAAATCCATGTTCACTCAACGCCACCCACATTCCAAATCATCTTGATCTTGGACGACGTTCAATGTAAACTTAACACTTGCTTATGGTAAATTTCTTGATATGGATCGTTATCATTCACTGCACCACCATTATACAAGTATTCTCCAAATAACGACACACACTCCAAATGACACTCCCTCCCATCCTTTCCATACCCCACATATCCATTCACCAATTCATTTATTCCATGCATCCACCCACTACATTTCATGTATACTCCTACAAACTAGGGGCAACTACTATATCCATATATTACAATGTGTAATGATTCATGTTCTCTATATATTATTGAGATTCAAACATTGTATAATCACATTGTATATATGTTCTCTAATGTATATTTTCTTCTGTGAGATTAAAAAATTGTTTGTTTTGTTAATGATGTCTATACAAGTACTAAATTCATGTTACTCCCCTTCTTACTTCTCTATATTTTTCTATCGGCATAACCCTTGCACCCCCTCTGGTGCAAGTGCTAGTTAGTATGACTTTCCAATTCTAGCTCATGATGATGTGCCACTATCATCTCTCTCTTCTATCAAATTAATATGGAAAACACATATAAGGTGACACTCTTATTAAAACTTGACATCTCTAGAGATGTCAAGTTTGTTCGTCTTGGGATCATACAACCGATAGGCTTTACTAGATTCATCATATCCAACAAGGATTATTTTTTCTCTTATCATCAAATTTTATTCTCCTCTTTTGGAATATGTCTATAGACAATGCTCCCAAAAATTCTCAAATGTCTAATTTTTAGTTTCCTTCCTTACCATGCTTCTTTTGGATAGATCGCTTCTAAGCTATTAGTCAAACTTTGATTAATCAAATAAGCTATCATATGAATCGCTTCTCCCCATAATTTATCTTCAATATTACAAGCATTGAGTATGGATTTAGTTTTTTTCTTGAAGTGTTATATTCATTCTTACAATGACTCCATTTTGTTGCGGAGTCTATGGAGCTAAGAATTGCCTCTTAATTCCTTTTTGTTTATAAAAACTCACCCCCATTATTTGATCTTAGCATATAAATTTTTTTATCATTTTCATTCTTAATTTGGTGTACAAACTTTTTGAAAATATCAAATGCTTCAAAATTATTCTTCAAAAAATAAATACAAAACTTTTGAGTGAAGTCATCAACGAATGTTATGAAATATCAAGATTTCCCTACAAAAACTATCTTCATAGGTCCATAAACATTAGAATGAATTAACTCCAACTTCTTAGAGGCTCTCCAAGATTTTCCAAAATCAAATTTTCTTTATGTTGTTTCCCCATAATACAAGATTCACAAAAAGCACTTCTATGAAGTGATAGGTGGAAGACCATATACTATATTTTGATTAAACATTTCCTTTAGTGATTCAAGATTAACATGGCCAAACCTTTCATGCCATAATTGATTTCTTGAAGCAACACTTGAAACTAAGGCTTGAGAGGAGTTTGTCCTCAAATAAAACAAGCCTCGCTTCACATATCCATCATTTACTAAATTTCCCTCACTATCATACATCTTACAAATTCCTTTTTCAAAAGCAATTTTCATGCTTTTGGCAATGATTTGACTAAGATAAGATTTTTCTTTAATCTTGGGGCAAAGAAAATTATCAATACTTTGTTTTACCTGGTTTGAAACATGTAGAGGAGTATTTCCAACTCCTTCAACATGTAATTGTGAATCATCTCCCAATGTAATAACATCTCTTAATTGCTTTACTGCATTTCTCAAGTTGTCAACATTACTAGTTATGTGATGAGTAACACTTAAATCAATAATTTAAACATCGCCATTTTGAATATATTTAGAGACATCTAGTGAAAATAGTCTATGACTTCAATATCTACATCCACCATCATACTTCCTTGCTTAATTATATTCATATATTTCTTCTATTTAAAGCATTGCTCTTCAAAATGACCAGGACAATTGCAATAATAGCAAACCATCCTTTCCTTTGCTCATCATTATCCATAACAAGATGTCTTTGTCGTTGAGGCTTCTTGCCCTTGAACTCAAAGACAAAAGCATTTACTAATTCAACTTCATTATCTATATTGAAAACTTCTTCATGTTGCAATAGTAGACCCTTTAAATCATTGAATTTTAGGGTTGCCAATTTTCCACTCAATGTGAGTGTACTCTTGAAATTCTCAAATATTTTTAGTGCACTATTAAGAGTTATGGAGATGAGATCTTTATCATCCATAGTCTCACTTGCATTATATGATGATTTAAAATACCCTTGATGTTTAGTTACCAATATGCCCATTCTTAGATTATATAATTGAGTTTGGGGCACGTGTTTTCTCAAATTATTCTTGTGTTATAAAATTGTAGTGATTGCATCCTAAGCTTCCTTTGGTGTGGTTGCATTCCACACATTTTCTATCAATGTACCACCAATAAACAGAGTTTACTAAAACCAATCCTTGACATGATTTCTTGTCAAATTCTTCTTGTAGAGAGACATTTGTGGGATGTCTTTTTATTTTCGTCAAAATGATGTCATTCTTCATAATTGTCAACGCCAATCAACTTAATAGAGATGGAACTTAATAAATTAATTGTCATTTGCAATGAGATATCTCTATGATTAAAATAACCTCTTAAATTTTGTAATGATCTTTACGATCAATGTTGAATTTTTTTCTTTAAGATTCAGTAATAATCTCTACAATCAATCCTGCAACTTAGCTCTAATATCAATTGTTGAAATTGGAGAGCTTAACTAAATTTGTTTTATTGTCAAATTTATGAACTCAAAGATCTTTAAATAGATAGCATATGTGAAGAGACGTGTCTCTTACATAAGAAATAACTCTATATGACAAATATTAAATATAATTTACATTTTTAACAGTATTAAGAAGCTCAAAAAGGACAAACCACAATTGGTTGGACACAAGTCCAAAAGAAACACTCACATTAGTCAGGGGTACCCTACCAAAAACTCTCGAATTATCAGAACCAATGCCGGAGTGAAGACCAATACACCCGTGTGCTGATATTACAATAAAATCTAGTAGAATAAGATAGTTTCCTTATTCTTCGAGATTTTTTTTGACCTCTTAGAATAAGTTCAGATTTTGATATTGAAGAACTTTGAACACTTTCTGATACAATTTTCTTCATCAAAACAGTTCATAGTTTAATTGGTGTAGATGGTGTTGCAAAGGCATTGAAAACCCACCCGCCTAGATATATCTTAGTGCTGGTTAAAATTAAGTGCAAACTCAATAATTTTAATGGAAGAATATCCTCCTATTAAGACGACTTAATCACATTTTTACAAGAACGAAGATCTCTTATCATCTTAAAGTACATAAAATTTTAATAAAAACAATTAAAATAAGCTTCAAAATTTAATTTTAACAAAATACTCTTAGAAAAGTTTGCAACAACACTCCTAAGAACAATCTTTTAAACATGTAAATGTACTTTCGCACATTCTGATACAACTCCCAACCGGGGCTTCATCTGAACTAGCTCAAGCGCATGAGCCCTTAAAATTAAAATTGGAAGATTTTTTTTTTCTAAGTTTATAATGCTCTCACCAAAATTATATGAATGACTGCATCGAATCCCAAAATTTGAAACTGTTATTTTTGGTTACTTTTTCTGGGTGAGAAATTTAGCAAGAAATTTCTTGTACTACAAGGGAAGAGGTGTCATTTCTGGAAACAGGAAGCAGAACATACACACTATGAACGTTGGGTTTTGACATAGATCCTCTGTCTTTATCTGCTGCATAGCATATATAAACAGCATCTATTACATTGTCTAGAACATGAACAAAAAATCCAAGTACCATGAATAGCAGTAACCATGCAAGCCCTGTAACGAAATAGGCATCCCTTCCAAGTGAAGTTGCAGCCTTGAGTACACCCCATACCTGCAAGAATTTATACACAATGGCTGTGGTTGATATAAGGTTTTAGGAATTCTTTTTAAAACAACACTGATGGAAACAAACTTATAAACGAGGCCGTACACTTAAATTGCTACTTCACAACAATTTGGCCTAGTGGACTCTGAAGGTTATCTCATCTCGTAAGCCATAAACTACAAAGTTATAATTGTTAAGAGCTTTTGGATCTGCCTATGTGTAGTGTTTAATTTCAGACATTTCCAATCTCCCTGCTGAACTCATCATCAAGGTAAAAAGCTTCCAAGCATTGGCAAGGAGACCCAAAAAGTCAGAAATTAAGCGCTATGAGCATATGGATCCAAAAGACAATACAAATCCCTGAGAACAAGCAACACTCAAAGCAAAAATATAGTGTAAGCACCATATACTTACCATTATGGCATATGCAAGGGACACGATTAAGAAAATTCCAAACAATAGGCGGGTGGATATTGTTTCAACAACTACCACTGATAGAAGATTCCGCTTGAGAATTTCATATGCGAGCTTAGCAGAAGAGCAATAGTTTTCTCCTGTCATTGCAGTGACGTTGATCGTGAACTTATTCACAAAATCAACTGCTGAGAGTAGGCTATTCAGACAGCAACCAAGTGCAGCAGAAATAATGCCTTGTGATGATCTCATATGTTTAGAGTGTACTGCCTTTTCCAGAGCAGCCCGAGCCATTTGCACTGCTGCGAATACAAGACCTGAGAAGCAAACTGTGCCAAATGATGGGCCAAATGCATTCCTGTAAGGTTGGGCAACAAAATCATGTAATGGTGTTGGTCACAATTATACAGATATTTCAGTTGTAACCGAGCACATAAAATCTAGTCAAGTCAATCAAACAAAACTTGCCAGATTTCACTAATATTCCAAACAAGTAAGCACAGTTTGATAGATCCTATGGACCATTATGGCCTAAAGGTATTAAAATTTTAAAAGGTATCTCTTCTGATCATTTTTTAATGGAAGGTTTATTTTTCAGGACAGGATATGTGTGTGTGTAGAGAGAGAGAGTGAGAGAGAGTGAGAGAGAGAAATGGACAGTTGAACTGCATCAAGCCAGGAGAACACAGAAACAAGAACCAGGCCAGAAATGCCAGCCAAAAAGTAACTAAGACAAGTCTCGTCACAACCAGAATGGAAGAGCATATGTAGAACCAGGAGTTTAGCGAAATGTTAAGAAGGTATAAACCATGAGATCCTATTTTGTATTGTATAGTATGCCAAGCTAAGACTGTCGTGTATATATATCTGCCTCAAAGCCAAATAGAAATGCCTGTGAGGATTGGGACTTCAAAATGTGCTTTTGATTTATCATTTTGTGCCTTCAGGCGTATTTGTTGAGGTTTGCTGCAACTGAAGTGTTTGGATTTAATCTTTGTATTTCCTTTTTTATTGATAATTTAAGAATGTGTGTTGTTATTTTATTATCTGAGTGTCAATTGAGATTCTGTTGTTTTATGGTTTTCTAGAGGGTGCTGAATTGCTCTGCATATTATGAATCGTACATCCCTTAAATTCAAAATCCATTTTATCAGAACATATTGAGAGTCAGAGATTTGTCCCATACATAAGCAATAAATCATTTATTACATGTGCTCAAACATTGAACCATGGATAAACATCTGGGACAGTGGAACACTGATGAGAAATAAGCTCTGTTTTTCTTTTGGAGAATAAAATCCACATCCAGGAAACAAAAAAATGCCAACTATCGCAACATCTTTCCATGCCATATTACCTTTAACTCTTTACATGCTTCTACAGTTACTTTTGAAACATTTCTGGTTACAAAATTCAAAACAGAAGTCTATTATTTTTCAGGACAGGAAATGTAATTATTTATATTCGTTGGTCATCTATTGTTCCTGAATACCATGGCATACTTTGTTACTAAGTTATACTAATTAGGGTTTGACTTTGAACCTTTCCAAATTCTACTTGGTATACATTTGATCGGTCTGTGAATCCATTAAGCCACTCTGAAGTGGATGATTGTTTAGGAAAGGGTCAAGTTAACAGAGGGGTTAAATCCAACTTTCCATATAAAAAGAAAGTGGTAACCAAAGAAGGTAGCCATCATGAGAGCCTGAAACAGCCATGAAGTCAGTTTGAAAAGGTTTTGGCTAGATTAAGTACAAGAGGTTCTATTCAGGGTAGATTTTTCAACATCCAATGACTAGATGTTTTAGGCTTTCACATTCCATAATTTAGCATACAATCCCTGGAAAAAGCTGTAAAACCATTTTAAATCAACATTTCAGATCACAGCATGTGATCCATCTTCAAGATGAATAATGCTATTTCATGCTATGAATTGTATATTGTCAAAGGCCCGTGTGTCAGGCTATTCTAAAGGACTTGTAAAGTCAAATAAGAGGCAACAGGTTTAACTTTAAGTACAAGACAGACCATTTAAGCAACAATTCTCTGGAGTTCAAGTTTTAGTTTGACGGAAAAAAGGAACAAAAGAGAACTTCTGAACATTGTTGTGCTTCTGTTTCTCGATTCTGCCCAAGCAATAACAAATTATGGTACAAAAAGCTGAAAGTATTCTAAGTTGTAACTTCTGCTTTCTCTCATTGTATGGATAGATCATTTGGTTTTGTAATATTTGCCAATTTACGTGGTTTCCAAGACCCTATAAGTTTGAAAGAAATATAATAACCACTTTGCACCATGAAGAGGAGATATCACCTCAAATCTATAACATTTGTGGAAGAAATGTGTATATCAGAAGGTGGATTCAGGTTTTTCTTTGGACCTCAAGCATGTAGTAAAAAATTTGTATGTTGAAACAAATAAAAACTATAGACAAACTTAACCTTAATATCAATGCTATTGTATATGATAAAAAAATAACAAAATAGTATTGATAATTGATGGTTCAAGATAATAAATGAGTTAATGACATATGATATATCACATAGATTTATATTACTTTTCAAAATAGGAAAATAAACAATGATCATAGTTAAACTCAATTTGCTACTTAGCTTTTCTTGCCCCTTTCTTTAAGAAAGAAAATCTATGGTGCTTTCCCAAATTATGGCCTTGATACACTCCCAACTTGATTGGTAATCATAGGTTCAAATCATTTACAAGCTGTTCCTTTTTCAATTCTTCAAGTGAAAGAGCATTTACATGTCGAAATTTATGATGCCAAGGGATTGAATTGGATATTTCATCATTGGTTGATGATAATGCCTCTTTTGGAATTGTTGCACACAACTTATACAAATTTCCCGCCCTAACAATTTTAGCAAATAGTTCTTCCTTTTGCATCCTTTAGAAGATATGAATTGCTGTCAAACTGTACCAATATGCCTGCATCAGCAATTTTAATAATTGCTAAAATCCTTTTAGTCAAAACAGAGTATATCATACATCTTACAGTTTCTCACATACACCATTGGGCATCTTAAAAATGATATTACCTGCTTCCCTAATCTCATCCTTCATGTTATCTCCAAGAATGACATTCTTTCCTTTTGGATCTTCTTTGTATGTTGTGAACCAACTTCTCCCTAGTGTCATGTTGAGTTGCCCATGAATGCAAGTATCGGCACTTAGATGTATCAAAATTTGTAGATGTAGTGATTATAACTAAATTTCCGTAGTCACCACTTGAAGCTACATTAGCTTCAGCTGCCTTCCTTTTATTTCCCTCTTCAACCCATTTTAACCATTTTGGGCATTCTTTCTTGAAATTTCCCAAAGAGAGAATGAAAGCACTTTCCATTCTTTTTATCTTCCTTTGTGTCTTTTCTATTCTTGGAGACATTATGTTCAAATATTTGAGATTTGCTTTCACTCTTCTTCTTTGCTTTCCCTTATATCATACTGAATATAGAGCCATAGGAGTCTCAACATTCAATCATGCTTCCTTCATTTTGACTTCTTCTTCAAGTAGCGTTGCTCCAACTTTCTGTATGTCTAAACCAAATTGAGCACTCAGTACTACCACCAATTCTTAATAGGATTTTGGCAAACTACCAAGGAGTGTCATAACAACATTTTCTTCAATAATCATTGATCCACACATTGATAATTGACTTTTGCAAGACTTAGATTGGTTTGTGTCATCCAATATACTCTACGATTCCTGCATTTTCAACTGAAAAGATATCTTCTATAGATACAATCTTTTAATCACATCCTTTGTGTAATAACCACCCTAGATTTTTTTTAAATTTATAACTGAAGGTGAGATTACAATGTTATATTCATTCTACTTTTTTATCACTTAGTTCCCAACATGGGCAAGGTGAGAGCATAGGGTGAAAGGATCTATATATCAAATTAAATTGCAGCAGTTGTAAGTAGAGCACTAGGTGGCAAGCCAGCCAATACCACTTATTTAGTGGAGTGCATATGCAGTACTGAAAAGAAATACAGTTCACGCTTATTTAGTGGAGTGTTTAGTACAATGATATTTACAACACTTCTACTTATTCGGTGGGAAGGCAAAACACATTGATACCACTTGTTCAGTGGGCTGAGTAACGACCAAATCATGCACTTATTCAGTACGAATCTATACAAGCTACCACTTAGTCAGTGGAGTGAGTTCAATAATCAAAGAGCTTTGCCAAAATGCATTGACAGTACTACCATCCAATGTTTACAATGTTAGCCCACATGCAACAATATCAAATGGTGGTGTATCTGCTGTTATAAAAATGCTGATAAAGGAAAGTACTTCTGATGTAAGGTTTTGAAAAAATAACAATCTGTTGTAACACCCCCAAAAGAGCCAAATATCATGTACCTAACAACCCACCTATGAAATAACAATATGATACTTTGAATGGACGAATAGGAAAGCTGGTGTAGGTCTGAAAATGCACTGAATCACATTGCAACAAGTCTGTACAGCCAGAATACTCACCCAAAAATCTTGCCAACACACAACCAACACACCCTAAATGATAATAGGCAGAAATACTTCTTCAAGTTCAAAGTATGCCCTAAACTTCACCAAAACACACCACTGAAAACAATAGTTGAGTGCACCCAAACTGCTGTTAAACTTGTACAAAATCATTGAGCAATATATCATATCAGATTGATAAAGAAATCAATCAACAAGTCTTTAACAGCTTGTTATGTTGTTGGTTCGACAGGGACAGCAAGTGCATTTCTACCAACATCTCATCAAACACTCTAGAGTTCACCTTCAAACCTGCTGTCATCATTTCCCATGGTCAAGGTGCATCATAGACAGCCATGAAAAACCCCAAATAGACAGATCTTCCTCTTTCCATTCACATGCCCCTCTAGGGCATGGTACAGCCTCCTCCAATAGTCTTCTTTGCACTTCAACAGTATGGAAATATATGACAGAAAATTATAATGTTAACAGCAGAAATTATATGTAAAAATAAACTCATCCTTATTCCTGCAAATATATTTGGTACAACTAGGCATGAGGTGTGGCTTGCTAAAGTTGTACGGCCAGAATCAAATGGCTCCCAAATTGCTGAACAAAGATTGCAGACTTCACTAGAATATTTCCAGTACATCAATATCCCTACAACTCAAACACATAAAAAATGTCCATATCTACAACCCCAAAAATATGGAACTTCAATCTGTAGCACAATGGTGATCTCTGTATGAGACCACTTAGCTAGCTAGGGGGGTTTTCGTTCCCCAAACCAGCAACTCCAAGAGGGTTTTCATCCTTGAGAAGCTTTGGAAGAACTCAGGTTCTCTCTAGCAGCATAACAATATCATTCATAAATCTAAACTCTCAAATGAGCTCTCAACCTCCTTTTATAGCTTTTTTGGAGGGAAATAACCAATTTTAAAATATAATAATTTATTTTTCCCTCACAAAGACCTTTTAGGAGAATTAGTATTATTTTTCATGTGCAAAGTCCTCCAAGCCTAGACATCCAACTTTAAATACATCTTAACACTTTTTCAATGAGCTATTACACTAATTTGTCCCTTTATTATTTTTCAACATTAGACAACTTAAGTGAACAATTAATTAATAACTCAATAATTAACCCAAGTTGCGGAAAGCACTGAAATGACATAGAAATCAAATTCTGATCATACCAACATGATATTGAAGACTTGGAACAATGATCAAAGGCAATTGGGTGACTTTCTAAAAATAGCCTATTCCTCAAAGAAGTTTGGAGAGCTCCCAAAAGATCGGAAGTTAATTTCTAAAAGCATAACTTGACTTACCAAGGCCAACTAAGCTCACTTCCAACAACAAAAACTCTACAAGACTGATCTTGCATTCTCCAAAATCTTTGGAGATCCCCCAAACACACCAATTAGCCTTCGGACGAACTCGAAACTGGGCTAATTGTTCACAAATCAATATTGCTAAAAATAGGGACATTACAATCCCCCCTCCCCAAAATTGCTTGTCCTCAAGCAAGGACAAGCAATTGCAAGTCTTAAATATTGTTCGATTCTAAATAATCAGTGTGGCTCCAAGATCCCAAATCAATCTAGGAGGTTTGTAAATCTTTTTGTTTGATGTACTTTGTTGCAACACCCCTCCAATAAAAACCACCTTCTTTCTTCTTGCTAAAAGAGCAACAATTCTTTGCAAGATTTCAGTGAGTTCCTTGAAAAATTGTCATCCTTTATCATGATCCCATTGCACCATTCGGATATAAATTGGAAATTTTGAGTGGCCATTCGCTATTTTCATATCAAGAGACTTTGAATGATGGTTATAATCATACAACAATCTGTTGTCTTGAATTAACTCCAAAGATAACCCATTACCATTTCCAACACATTCCTTTGCAAAATGCCCCTTGTTACTAATGTTGAAGGGTATTCCTTCCAAAAAAGGACCTACATCAGCATTGGTGCAAGCTGAAAACAATTTATGACAGTCATAACTCACCTGTTTTTTCACCCAAATCAGGATTGTGTTGGCTGTAGTATTCATTTTCTTCAGCAGAAAACACTTATTGACATTCTCCAATGATCTAGTGACTTCAAAAATGACAATTCTTATTGTTGTTGAAGTCTAGAAATAGCATATCTGATTCTGTCAAAATCAGCAACTTGAAAATGGAATAGCAGCTACAAGTTTGAAACTTTCTTACCAAAATAGGGAATGATATCATTGTATTGGCTAGAATCCCTTCTGCAAAGGCTAAACAAACTATTCAAAAACCTCACTAGGATAAAGTGTGGATTAAAAACCTTGTGCCAAAAGTTAACTATTTCTAGTGGGCTGCTTCACATGGAAGAATTCTAACTATTGATAATATGGCAAGGAGAGGATTTCAGCTTGTTAATAGATGCATTCTATGCAAGCAGGATGAAGAGTCTATAATGCATCTTTTCTTCCATTGCCAGTTCTCTAGAGAAGTGTGGTCATTCTTCCTTCCTTTGTTCACTGACTGGGTGTTACCCCCAACTATGAAGTCTTTTGTTTAAAGCTGGTCCAACTGTCCTTTCTCCCATAAGGTCATTGTGGATCTCTAGAACCAAATTCCCCCCTTCTTAACCTAGGGAATTTGGAAGGAAAGGAATAATAGGATTGTTGTACCCCAAATTAAAAAAATTTGCTACACTTAGACATTTTGAAGAAATGCGTAAAAATCTTGTCAAAATTTGGGTTTGCATGTCTTGCATGAGGGATAAAAGTGTGAAAATTCCAAAATCTGACGATTTGGGTCTGCTCAGAGCGACCTAATCTACAAAACCCAGATCTCAGTTTTTCATCCCTACTTTTTAGGAAAACTGCTATTTTTAGAAATTTCCTAAAAATAGTAGGTTTTTTTGGGTTTCTTTCGAAACGAATACTAGCAAAATTTTCTAAAAATAGAAATTTTGTCCGCCAGGGCCCAAACTGATTGGCTCAAAATACTTCCATATCAGGTTGGTGCAGTCAGAATCTCAAAAAGATCAGTTTTTCCCTAGTGGGTCTATTCTGCTTTTTCAAAAGCATATCAGGAGCTCCAAGGACATCAATGAAGGTCAATCAGCTGTCAAGCGTCAAATTCAACACTCAAACATTGAGCAAAAGGTGAGTTGGTGAGCAAGCACGAAGAACGAGGAAAGAAGGTGAAAATTGTGAAAATTTGACTAAGTCTGTTTGACATGGGTGCCCTAGGAGAGAATAGGCGCCCATCTTTTTAGGGCATCAAATGATAATATTAGGGTTTGAGCTCCCAGTCAAAGTTGTTCAGAATCCTTCCAGCTCCACAACGAGTCCGGCAGTGCAGTCATCAGACCATCCAGTCACCCGGAATTCGAGATCAAACAAATAGTTTTTAAACAGAATACAGAATGAAAATCACAAAAAAGTTTGAAAAGTTTCTAAGTCTAGAACAAATGGGCGCCCCTGAAGGAGAAAGGCGCCCAAGTTTTTGAGGGCTCAAATAGATGAATTTGCAGACGAAACCCTAACATGACTTCTTCAGACTTGATCAGGCTTTCCAACGAGACCTCCAGCACGTCAAACGAAATTGGCAGTCGCCAAATGCAGCAAGCAAAACAGAGGTCCCGACAAGAACCAAAGCCAAGAGCAAGAAGAAAAAAAAGTAAAATTGACTAACTCTGGTCAAGTTGGGCCCCCCAGCTTGCCAAGGGCGCCCAAGCTTTTGAAGGCCCAAATTCAACATTTTGACAGAAGTGTCTCCAAAAGACCCCTCTTGGAATCTCCTCAGCTTCGCAACGAGCATAACCATAAGTCTATCCGATGCCTGGAACTTCAGATTTGACAAGATCGTCTGTAGAAGACGAGTTAATGAAGAAACAAGAAAATTTTCTAAGTATGGTCAAGTTGGGCACCCCTGGAGAGAAAGGGCACCCAAGGTTTTGGAGCTTGAAATGATAAAATTTGCAGATGCAGCATCTTAGATCACCTTATTGGTTTCAGTTGAGCTATCCAGCGAAGCAGACGATTAGTCAATCAGATCAACGTAGCTCCCAGAGTCAAGATTTCATCAGAAGATCAAAGGGAAAAGGAAGAACTTGAAAATCATAAAAATGGCTAACTTTGGACAAAATGGGCACCCCTGGAGGAAATAGGCTCCCATGAATTTGAAGGTCAAAACAAAGTTTTTCGCCAGAGACGCCTCCAGAACAATCTTCTCAGAATCAGTCAGGCTACACGATGAATCATCCAACTCGCTTGTCGAATCAATCTGGAAGCCAGAGATCGAGGTCAAAGTAGGGGGTCAAAATTGTGAAAAGTTGAAAATTCCTAAAAAATGACAACTCTAGAGCAAGTAGGCGCCCCAGGAGAGAAAGGACGCCTAACTTGTCATGACTTAGCCAAATTTCCAAAAGTTTCAAGATTGCAAGAGGAAGAGAATGTCCAAGTTCATCGAACCAGCTGATTTTTGGGTTTTGAAGATAAAAGCAAAAGAAAGCAAACCTATTTCAAACCCTAAGTTTATTTAACACCTCTTTCATGTAATTTTCATTATTTTTGCAGGTGGCATCCAAAAGAGAAAAGTAGAGCAACAAATTTGAAGCAATATTTCAAGATTCAAACTCAAGGTTGCTGATTTTCATAAATAATTTTCAAACCAGCAGCATAAGGCCTCACTTTTTCATGTTTTTTCATCCAGAAGATCAAATTTTTGAAGAAGGCCAAGATTTTCAATTTTCAGTCATCTGAGTCTTATCATCTCATTCTTCTGAAGAAATTTTCAAGAAATTCATCAAGTTGCAGCAGCTTTTTATTTGCATGTCAGTGAAATCTTCAAGGTTTCCAATTTTTGATCATTTGGGTCCTCTCAAAACAGTCTTCTGAAGAAAAACCCAGATCTCAATTTTTTTTAAGAAAATTTCAAATCTTAGAGTTGGCTGCTTTTTCCATCAGCCATCAGTGTTTTTCAAATCTGATCAACTGGGTCCATTTCTAATTGTATTCTCAACAAAACCCAGGTGCCAACTTTTTCAGTGAAAATTTGAGGAAATTAGGGTTTGCTACTTTTTTAATCAAAATTCAAGATTTTTAAAAACGGACGATCTGGGTTGTCTTGCAACGAAATTCTGAGCAAAACCCATATCTCAGAAAAAATTTCAAAAAATTGTCCGTTTGAAGAAGAAAAACCAGCATTCTAAAAATAGTAAGTTGCTCAAAACTTGTCTGAACATAGGCGAGTTTACAATCATTATTCAAAGTTTTCAAAATGGAGTACTCTCCCATGGGATTCAGAACCAAGTCAGTATTGTATCTAGCAGCTGCAGGCCAAATGATGTTGAGAAGTGCCTTTCAAATGACACCATGGACAAAAAACTTCATCATCTCAACTGAAGAGCGTGAAGGGGTGTGATATGAGGAAAAAGGGAAGGTATCGGAAAAGAGTTGTGCAATACTCTCCCGTTGGAAGTCAAGAGAAGTGTCAGAAGCATAAAGTTGCAGAGCCGCCAAGTTATCAATTAGTGAGTCATCTTTTGGGGCAGCGATGTTTTTCAAGAATAGAACTCATAAAGCAACCAAAGAAGTGAAAGATTCTCTAAGTTTGATCATTGAAGGCGAGGAGATCCTGGAGAATTGGAATATTGCTATTGATGGTATAGATGCACCTGATCGGGACACAATTTTCTACTTTTTAGCGGATGCGATTAAGATTTAAAGCGGCTTTCATCTAGAAGCTTTCCTTTCGCTTTCTTTCTATTCTTGGAACAATTCTTATCCATTCTTTGAAGAAGAAAAAGAAGATAAATGTAATAGTTGGCATTTCCCGCTTTTCCTGCTTTCTTAGGTGTTAGATGTTATCTTCTTTCTAGATTTAGAAATAAAGCTTGCTTGCTGAGCAAGCCCTAGATTGTAAAAGCAGGGAGATTTTAGGGTTCCCTACTCCTCTGCTTGCCTATAAATAAGAGCCTTTACTCATTAGTTTTCTTTAACCATGCTAGTGATAACAAAACACTGAGCCTAAGTGCCTTCTATTTGTTATTCAGTGTTGTTTAATTGTGTTTATGATAGCGAATTGTTGAGTCTCTTTTAGCCAACAAGTAGTTGTTGTAATTGTTGTTCTCTTTGTGTAAGAACAAGATTGCAAGCCTCTTTAGCTGCAATTTCTTGTTCCGTGCATGTGTTTAGTGTAATCTTTGTTCCAGAAGTATGAGAAATAAAATCATGAGCCTCCTTTGCCTTGGTATAACGTCTCAGATTTCCGTTTATTGTGTTATGCTTTTATGAACTTAATTTCAGCTTACATTGAAAGTAAGTAGGTGTATGTTGGGAAAGAGTTTATTGAAAAACTTTTTCAGAGAATCAACCTTGTTCATTTCTAATTCTCTTGCTTTGCATATTACTCGAGATATTAGAAACGTCTTTAGCTTAAGTTAGTCGTAGTTGGAATTCTTAATCAAAAAATCTCAGCTGCAGCATTTGTGTTTTATAAACCTTGTGCTCTAGCTGAAATAAAAAGATAGGCGAATTAGTTTTAATTTACTTTCTTTCACACCATCAGCAAGAGGGATCTTCCCCTCCTAATTTGAAGAGCAGTTTTACTGTGCATAGCTGTCCGTTTCAAATTCACATTCCAGAGGTGCGAATTTAAACGCCAACAAGGATCTTTAGGGAGGCAGAGAGAAGCAGCTATGAGGTTTGCATGATCATAAAAGCTCAGGTTAAGGAAAATATGGATGTGGGAGGATATAGCTTCTCAAAATTCTGATCGAACTATAAAGAGATGAGAATTAAGCAGGTCTGGGGCCTAAAGAAGGACCTAACTAATCTTAATTGGACCACGATTCTAGCTAGGAAGGCTACTGTGTGGGTTCCCCTTGATGGAGAGTGGATTAAATGTAATTTTGACGGGTGTTCAAAAGGTAATCTAGGTGTGGCTGGGATGGGAGGTCTGCTGAAAAACCACTTGGGAGACTGCATTGTGAGTTATGGTATAAATTTGGGAGTCTGCTCCAATAATAAAGCAAAGGCTATGGCTGTTTGGGGGGGTATAAAGACTCTAAGAGATTATGGTTTTAAAAAGGTTATTCTAGAAGGAGATTCTAAATTAATTGTGGATATATTGAATGGAGGTGTTGTGATCCTTAGGAGTTAAAAGACATCACTAACAAATGCAAGTCCTTAATGAGTTTCTTTACTCATTGCCAAGTGCAACATGTGTTTAGAGAAGGGAATATATCTGCTGACTGTGCGGCCAATGAAGCGCTTAAGTGTAATGGGTGGACCCACTAGGACAATAATCATTTGCCTTTGTCATTGAAAGACAAAGTACTCAAAGAAAAATATGAATATGTGTACAACTTAGAAAGATAATTTTTGGGAGTGGCATAGGAAGTATATGTGATCTTGTGAAATAAAGAGCTTGCAAAATAATGATGATAAAAGTGGTTCAGCTTCGAGCATGAAGATTTCCTCAAGAGAAAAAGGTAATTATTATTTCATTCCCAAGATTGTTATGGATCACATGGCTTTGATCAACGCAAAGAATGGTGTCAAATCCAAGTGTGGTGAAGTGCCTTATGTCAATTCCATCCGCCAATGTGAAGATTTGCTTGGAACGAACAATAGTCATTAATTATTTGTAATAATAATAATGAAGTCTTAGCCCGGGGAAATGTGATTTTGGCTATCTCTAAAAGAAAGTTCTTGAACTACATCTAAGAGATTATTTCCAAATTGTTTGTAATAGTGTATTTTGCAAGTTAGGAAGGAAGCCAGAGTGGAGTGGGGTTATGAAGAAGAGCTCGCAAAATCCTAAAAGCTTACAGTGCACAAAAATGGGTGGGTCGCAGAAGCATACTGAACCACCAAATTGTCAGGCACTAAGACAAAATGTGGACCTGTGGAGGCTTTTTAGCAGAGCAGGAATGGTCCCTTTCTTTGAAGCCATGAAAGGGGACAACGAAAGCCTAACTACAAAATTTACCAATTCATGGAGAAAGGGGAATGTGGCTATTGGTGTGGTCAGATTTGAGGTGACGATGCAGTTCAAAGCAGAGGCTACTGGCCTGCAAAACTAGGGAATCAAGGTGGCTAAAAGGAGTGGTGCCGATTACCAGTCCTTTGTTGACAAGTTCCTCCATAACAACGAAAATCTTACCAGATTTCAAAATGGGTATTGGTGGCTTGAACTCCCGACTCCCTATGCCCTAGTTAGTATGTTTGTGATGCAGTATTTTACACTTGAAGGTAGATATATGACAGTTCACGCATACCACTTTCCATTGTTGAATCATATTCGCCATAATGAGCGTATTAATTTTCCTTTTTATTTGCTCTCCTCTTTGCAACTTAATATTGAAAAGGGTGTGAATCCTCCCCTACATCAAGGATTAATGCTTGCCCTTTATAAGCATGCCTTAGCTTTGAACCCACATGAAAATCCTTTAGTTGCTAGACAGGAAATTGAGAATCATAATGCAGGGGAAAATGTGGAACCTTTAGCGGAGGCTAACCCCATTCAAGAGCCTATCCCCAGACCCCATCCCATTGTTGTTGAAAGAAATGAGAATATCCCTGCTAAAAACTCTTCCTCTGCTGCTAAAAGCTCCAACCCTTCTACCCCTATGGGTATGAATAATTTTGCTAAAAGCTCCCTAGAGCTTGAGTTGGTTAAAGCCACCCCTAAGAAATGCAAGCATTCCCCACTTCTCCTTGAACTACCTAAGCCAAAGAAAACGAAAAAAAGATTTGAAAATCCAAAATGAGGTTATCACCATAAGTGAAGAAAAAGAGGGTATTCAAACTGAGGATTTGGAGGATAGGAAGTCGGGTCAGGGCAGCGGAGGCCGTAGATCTGGTCGCCTTGCCAAGGCTGCCTCCTAGGACAAGAAGGGAAACAGAAAGCCACTTTTCATGAGGAAGATTTGGAGGTGGAAGAGTTTGAAGCCCAAGTTGATGAAGAAAGTGATGGGATAGAATTTGAAGAGACTACCTATGACATGGGAGAGGAGGAAATTGAGGAGGAGAAAGAAGAAAACGAGGAGGAGGAGACCGAAATTGAAGAAGAGCAAAGGAATGATACTCTAACAGCCCCTAAAACTGAGAACATTGCCAATGAGACTAATATTGTTGATGATTCTAGCATTGACTATCTGAAAAGCAGGCTGACCTACATGTAGGTTCAAATGGATGACATGGAAAAAGCCATTATCAACAATGGCCTCATGCACAGAGCTATGGTAGGTGCAGTCTCTGGTCAAACCAAGATTACAAGGAAGCTGAAGAAGATGGGAAAGATGGATGACTTGAAGGACCTAGATGATACCGAGGGGCCTGATTGGAGAGAGTATATTTCCCTTATGGGAGATTATTGGGACCTGATTGGAAAATCCAAGTAATGGCTTTTTTTCTTCCTTATTGATATGGCTGCCTTGCTTTTTTTGTTGCTCTGTTTCAATATTCCAGGCTGCTATTTTCATATAGTTTTGTTATGGTTAAGAACTTGTTGGTCTATGGTGGACCTAATAAATGGTCTTCGTAGTTTAAATTGCTTTAGTAGTAATTTTCAGTTTTTGATTAAGTATCGTGGTTCTATGGTTACTATTTTGTTAATTGGCTTGCATGCCACCTTGGACATGTTTCTCGTTGCTGGGTGGTGGTGTTGTTTTATCCAGCTTGTTTCCTTCTTTTGATTTTGGCTATAACCATGGGATCAAGGCCCTTCCCCTGCTAATCTAATCAAAAAAACTTGTGAATCCAACTATAAGCTTGCCAATGAAATCATGTGATGGCTAATTGGAATGATAGAAACACTTCTAAGATTGAAATTTTGATCCATAATCCTCATTGAGTCATTTTTTTCATCATCAATAATCTCCAACAAACTTTGTTAGTGGCCTCTTGTATGAATATTCATCAATGAAGCGGCTTCACCATGCTTATGTTGCACTACTCTAGTGTTCATATGTGCCTCATCTAAAGATCTTCTGGGGGTTCTTGAAGCTTGAACACTAGGAAGAATACTTCCCAAATGGCCAAAATCTAACTCATGATAGTGATCATCATCTTGAGGCAGTCCTACATATAATAAGTCCATCACTCTGTCATTCTAATCCAAGGTAAGTGGATTACCACCATGAGAGAATCTTTTCTTGTTAACTCCTTGAGCTTGTACTCTTGTTGCTCATTCCAACGGCTATCAACAGGTCGTACCTCCATGGTTCTAAGAGTATTGAAGTCATTGTGCAGATTTATTTCCTTGAACTTCTCTTCATGTCTCCCAAGATAATTTGGTTCCAAATTAGAGTTCTTTTGGAAATAATCAATTGCCTCAATTAATTGATTGATCTCCATAGTTCTTGCTTTTGTTCCTTGCTTCTTAGATTTGGATGAAACAGTTGACTGACTTTCAACTCGATAAAGTGAGTAGTGGGATAGGCTAAGTTCAAGGTTGAGCTCATCAACCTCATTCTCCTTCTCTTGGTATGCATCCAAGGTTTCTTCTACAAACTTAATAGCATGGTCCCTATCTGAAAGTAATTGCAAATAGTTTGATTTTATTACCTCCAATGCTTCTTTGATAGTTTGCAGATTTGCAGAAATGGCTCTATCCTTAATCCCCTTCTGTCTTTCTTCAACTTGAGCTTTCCACTACAATTTTTCAACGAAGGTGTGTGTGCTAACAAATCTTGTTAAAGTTTGCACAACCTTTTATTTAGTGACCATCAACTGGTTCTTCATAGCTTGTAATTCTCTAGGCCTTTGGTCAAAATCAACATCACACAACAAATTTTCTCATTTGTCTTCAAAAAATGATTTTCAAAATCAGCTACCTTTCTAACATTCCCTATGGTAGATTTTTGAGTTGAAGTTAGGACAGCACTATGCTCAAGCAAAGAACCATCAAATGCTTGCTCATCTTTGAATTTTGGTGACATAACACCTGGAACCCATGGTCTTATGAAATGATTGTTTTGATCTCGAAATATAGGCTCATTATGCTCTTCATGCATGGCTGATTTCTTTGACATATCCCTTTCAAACTATTTTGAATCAGAAAAACTTGAGCTATAACAAAAATCAGTTCTTTCATCAGAAACAGTCCTCTCCATTGATTTGTTTGGAAGTCATTCTGATACACATCTAGCATAGGAAGTTTCCACTCAATTTCTGAATTTTTATCATTAAGGAGATGTATGTGCTCATTACTAATTGCTGATTCGAAAGCAACAACATCCTCAAAGTCAGCAGACTCTTTTTGAACTATCTTTCAACCTCCTCTTCTATAACAGGTGCTTCATATGGTTCTTCTTCAAACATTCCTTCAATGGTGTCATCATGGGAGTCATAAGTCTCATGTCCCTCTCCTTCGATTTTTGAATTAACTTCACCGGAATGATCTAAGTTTTTATCAAAGGTTACTGTTATTAAATTTCCAACAAGTTCAATCTTATTTTTCATAGCTATAAATCCTTCAAAAAGATCATTCTGAAGTTCTTCCATACATAACTCTTGAAATAAAACTTTTTCTTCAGAAGAAGAAAATTATGAAAGTTCTTCATTCTTAAATTCAGACTCTTCTTCTTTCTCATGGTCCACTGTCACGAATTCTTCCACATCTTCATTCTATCAAGAAAGGCTTCAATTTTTCTTCACATTGATTGAAAACCTTTTTAACCAACCCATGTGCAGCTCTAGAAGTATTTTGTTCTTGCCTCAATGCAGCCAACAAAGTAGATAAGAGAGGTTGGGAGATTTCATGACTCTCATTCACAATCAAAGTCATGATGGTCTGCATAGAAGATTTAACATTTTTTGCATGATTCTCATTAACAATTCTTGAAATGTTTCAACAATAAGATCTTCACAACTAAGATCTAACATAATAATACAAGATCTCATTTTTGCAACAATTTCCAAAAATTTACCCTCTTAGAAAAAGTATTCCTTGTATCACCCAAACATCGGAAACTTTCCACAATCAGCTGAAATGCCTCCATGATATTGTTGTTATAAGGATCTTGAGGAGCTGTTATTCTCATAATTTCATTAATACAAGAAGTAACTGCAAGTCTTACCTCCTCATCTAGATGTCTCAAAAGCTTTGTCTTAACTAAAGAATTCATAAGGACCACAACAATTTGCATTTCCATAAAATCAAACTGACCTATCTTTGATAAATAGCTCTCCATTGTATCCCCTCAACTAGGCATCCACCTTAGAAATAAACATTTTCCTTTTAGAAAACAACTTAAGTGACCATTGCCTAGGCATTGAGCACAAGGGGGGTCACAAACGAATTTCACCGTAGTCATAAAGTTATCTTTTTAAAAGACTTAAGTAATGGCAAATAAATATTACTCCAAAAACAACTGAACTCATCAAAGCTGAAACTACAAACCACTACACTGAACTTCTGGAGGAAAGAGGCCAGGATCAGGTGCTCAAAATAGCACTTACTAAAAATAGCAAATTGTTAAAAATAGTGAGTGAATCAAACCTCCAAATTGGCTCAATCTAAATCACATTGGGACTTACTAAAAATAATAAGTTACTAAAAATAGCAACACTATTGACCAAGGCCTAGAAAAAACCCACAAAAGCTCACTTGCAACATCAGTATACTCCTCTGAACATGCTGACACAAAACCTCCAAGGATCATGGAATCCCTTTAACTCTTCCATTTAGCCTACGAGACTCTGAAAATAGGCTAACGGCCATTGAATAGCTTAGGATTGAGAAGGGGACATTACAAGATGATGTCAACATAGATGATGACTAAGTCGGATAGGTCAACTCATGAATATCTGCATAACATGTCACGATAGAAGCTTATGTAGGCAAGGCAAAAGCAATATCCAAAGATGGAAATGGCGATGCAAATTCATCGAAGTTGACATCATAGAGGAGATGAATGTCCTCAATAGTGTCATAGTCAACAAGAAGCTAGATTTGTTTGACTATGGACTATGCATGCCACAATAAGTTTCCAAGTGTAATGACTAAAACAAATACAACAATGAAACCAAAAAATGTGGAACGAATGCTCCGATTCAAGGGAAAAAATTGTTGGAAGAGGTCGAGCTTAAAGGCCACATGGGTCGAAGTGAGTGCTTTGGAAGCCACATGGGAGACCAAGTTAATGGTCGCAAGAATTTTACTGTTTGTCGAAGAGGCACCAGAAAATGTGGATTCCTTCTCTACATGCTATGACTTTTATGATGCAGATTTAGAGAGTCACGGCCTTTGCCAACTTCGACCTTGCACAAAATGTCTTCAAATCGCTCCAGAGTACCTCCCAATCGTGCCTTTTGTAGAATAACAATTAATCAGTCACTACTAGTGAATGGATCGACTTGCTAAGCGCTCGATCTGCTCTTTGATGAAGGCCACAAACTAGTATGTGTGACGCCAGGAGTTGAGCATAGGCCTTTTGATATAGTGTGGAGGCTCTATGGGGTGCCAATCTTCATATAAATAAATGCCAACCATCTTCATGTAGTTTGTATCTCCACATGACTTAAGTGGGCAGTTGCTCTTAAATGCTGCCACAAATGCAAAATCAATTTTGGAAGAACAAATGAAGCAATGATGAAAGTTTAAATGCACCATATTTTAAAATGAGTGGATAGATGGAAGGAATTGCACTCTCATCAACTTTCTAGTGGCTTCAAATGATGATATGATATTTTCTATATCCATTGATGCCTCTAATAAAGCAAATAGTGCCAAAAATTTGAGTTTACTTCTTGAAGAGGTCGTGTTAGAGGCGGGCATTGAAAATGTGATGCAAGTTGTAACTAATAATGTAGTAGCATATGTGACAGTAGAGAAAATGCTTCAAGATAGGTATGCATCACTTTCTTAGAAAATTGATTTAGTGAGATTTGTTGTGGAAGAAGTTAAGAACATCACAAAATACATTTATAATCACTCGTGGGTTTTCAACTTGATGAGAGATCACACCAAAGGGAAAGAGCTTGTGTAAGAAAGTGTAACAAGGTTTGCAACTAACTCCCTCATGTTGCAAAGCATTTGTAGTTTGGCACTTTGGAAGTAGATATTTGTGAGTTAAATATGGCTAGATTCATAATATTCAAAGGGAGGTTGATAGAAATATGTTCAATAAGAATTTTTGATGATGTCTTTGCAAAGAGAGCTACAAAAACCATCATGATAACTTTACACTTCAATCTAAATTTCGAATTTAATCCTTTAATTTCAAATTTTAAAGTATTTATTTTACTTGTAACATTAATTCGTTTGCAAGTGTTGGAGCATTTGGCAAGGGTAAAACTTGAGACTTAACAAACTTGTCGAACATCAAAAAATACATTAATTTTTAAAAATATGGTTTGAAAATATCCATATTACTATCAAGGATATACTTTGAAGCTTGGAAATTTTCTACGTATAAACTAATCAAAAAAAGGTTTGACATGCAATACATCTCTATGGATCACATGATTGGATACAATTACATCTCCTCGTGAATACAAATCTTCAATGGATTTAAATATGAACCGGTTAAGGCAAACCTTCGCATTTCGTAGCTAGATTTTGTACAAACTTAAGCCTTTTTTCTTCATTAATTTTTTGTAAACACTTAGGACACTAGAATCAAGCCATGCACAATCATGAAAATTCTAAGTCAATTGCATGGTCAATCATGTCTTGAAATAGTGCCCTTCATCACACAAAAATAATAAAAAATACAATTTTTTAAATACATTTTAATCTCTATATATGGCTGAGTATTCTCCATTGTGGTTTCCCATGAGTCAGTGATTTTGGGCAAATTTTTCCTAAAAATTTGCAACTCGTTTTAACCATAAATTGGTCATGAATTTTCTAGGCGATTACTCGCCAACTAATTTTTGAGTGAGTACTCGCAAGGTTTTTAAACTGAGTACTACCTCAACCCCAAGTTTTTCCTCTCCAATGACTTTATAAATATTAATGGGGAGGTTATGGAAGGCCTTGCAACATGCACTGAGAGGATGAAACTTGAGTTTAACATGAGAAACCTAATTATTTCAAAGTTGCAAAATTACAAGAAAGCTAGGGGAAGGCTCCTTTTTCAGCACTAACTATCTAAGGGAAATCCACCCAAGCACCAAGTAACAAAAAATTGGGGTCTTCACTCATATCTTAAAATTATTGCTTACTTAACAAACATTTGAATATCTTATTTGCAAGTTCTTGGTGGAAAGATTGTGATGGAAATATGTAGAAACCCTAGTTTCCCCTATTCTCCGAATCTGACAGTTTTCTGTGTCTTTTCTGACGTTTTTGGTTTTTTTGCAATTTTTGGGTTTTTGAGCAATAAATGAAATAGTACGATTTTGCTAGAAATTAATGATAAATTCTATAAAAATGCTAGGTGGCCAATATGCATAGGAAATACAAGATAGATTGAAGGCGTTTCATCTATTATTCATATGATCTCAATACAACATGGATCTGCTAACATGCAATAAAGAATACACTCTTTTATGAGAGAAAAACCTGGTAAACAGCAAGCTGTTGATGCACAATGAAGTACGGCTGAGTTGATTTCTCCCTTCTCCCTCCGTCTGGAAATCAAAGAATGCCCCAGTAGGTTAGGCGCCTGAGTGAGTGTAGATGAAAGACCAAAAATAAAGGCGTTTCCTTGTGACTGGAAAGTACGGCCTCTGAATGGTACGGCCTGTCAGAAGTACGGCTGCAGCAGCAATGAATGCAAGTGTACGGCTGTCTTCAAGTTTCTCCAGATCTCTCTAACAAAGGTGCGCCTGAATGAATGGATGTCTTCTGAATGCAAAAACTACTCTGAAACTCTGTAAACAAATATTCTCTGAAGATCAATGATTTCCTCTGAGTGAGAAAACCTCTGCTGGCAATAAATCAAGTGGTATTTCACACCCTCTGAATTGCTTCCGCTAGAGATGGCTCGTTCCCCAAGGAATTCGAACTTGAAACCCTAAAGTCTCTTGCTCAGATCAAGTTGATCAGTTTCTCAAAATCAATAATCACATAATGGCACAATTCCCAAGGCAAATGCACTATATGGCTCAAAAGTGCAATTTCCTTAATAATAGGGTTTCATTAAAATATTCACTTTTTAATTCTTTTAATTTCTCCATAGTCTCAGCCAAATATTTTAATATAATTTTAAATGTCAATTTTGGCCCCTTCTGATGATGGCGCACCCCTCAAGAAGAATCACTTAAGTTATAATTTAATATTATAACTTTATATTATAATCATTAAATAATTAATATTTAATTAATGCAATTAAATATTAATATTTCTCTCGTTACTCATCCGATTGGTACATTCGAGTAAATTTGTGAACAAATTGATCTGAGCGGTACATAAAGCCATCTTTGCTAAAAATAGCGAGGAGTCCTGTGCACTTTTGCCGAATACGCTAAAAATAGCAACTCTGCCAAAAGTCTCCGTCCGAGGAGCCCAAGCGAAAGCCCTCTTTGATCAAAACTCTGGCTGGAAAATTTGGGCCAAATAGAAGTGACCCTCTATCCAGTCTATCAGCCTACGAGGGTCGTGTGATAGGCCAATCCTGTACTCCGAGAGATGTCACTGAGAAGGGGACATGACAAAATACCCCATATCTGCAAAAGATAGCCCTCTATGTTTTGTCTCAAATTTGTAGCACTTCAAGATGTGTAATAACCACCTTAGAATTTTTTTAAATTTTTTGAATATGAAAATAACATAAACTTGCAAATAGAGGAACAATGATGTCATAAAGTCTGATACAAGAAATCAACTTCATACATCTGTTCTTATAAAATTTTGACAGATATTTATTCGCCAAATGATTCCAATACATGAAATAGACATACATAAGAGCTCCCACATGAAATACCTTGAAAAAACAGGGGTGAAGATGAGTGTTGCAGGTCTGAAATGTCAAGAAAGAATTGTTGCAGGTCTGTTGTTCATGCATTGCTGTTCATAGCAGCCATGAAAACTCATCAAGGACCCCTTCCAAATCAGCATAGAATGCCTCTAGTGATAGCTATCAGCAACCATATACACCCAGCTCCACAAAACCCTCAACAATGCAAGGAAATAGGCAACTATAGGTCTGATATAAACTTTTTAGTCATACCCAGCACTAATAGGAGCACTGAAATAGGGGCGACTAGAAAGGGCACACATCAAATCCTTCAACTACACGGATGGAAAAAATTCAAACTAATAATGCTTCAAACTTAGACACAATCTTTGAGAATCAACACTAAATCACTTCCAAAAATTTGCAAGTCAAAACACTTCAAAAATCTGCATATTTGAAACCCCAATCTGCAAACTCTATGAAGAAAAATGGTGATTCCTAAGTAGAACCACTCCAAACCAACTAGGGATTATCTTCCAAACCCGAAACTAGTGATCCAATGAGGGTTTTTGTCCCTAGAAGATTCAAGGAAGAAAACATAGGTTCAATCTAGCAACATTTCATTATGTGTACTCTTCAGCATATGAGAAATGAGAACCCCAAACCTCCTTTAATAGTTTTTCATTGTTTTTTTTTGAATAAACATTTTTTTGCTTTTTCATTGCTTTTTCAAAAAAGTTTTTTCTTTTGTTGTTTTTTTCGAAAAACATTTTTTTTGTTTTTTCTAAAAAACACTTTTTTGCTTTTTCAAATCAAATAGTTCATTACATGCAAAAGACCCTGTATTCCTAGGCATCCACTTTTGAGGGGAAAAAGTCACTTTAATAAAATATAACATTTAGCAAATATTTTAACATTTAACATTATAAACTTAAGAGTATATTTTAAATACTCCACCCAAGTTGTGGAAAGCAATGCCAAGGCTTCGGAAACCAGTTTTGATCATGTCAAAATGTAAGTGAAGCTAAGGGATGATGGTAAGTGCCAACTCAGAGACTTACTAAAAATGGACATGCTCTCTAAGAGGTTTGGAGAACACCCCAGGAGGCCAAAAACACTTATGAAAGCATCACTACGATCCATTATGCCCATTGAACTCAACACCACAAACAGATGCCAAGAAAACCGAAACCAACACACTCCAAGAACTTTGGAGTCCCCTTACCAACACCAATTAGCATACAAGAACCCACAAAATAGGCTAATGGTCACCATACTGACTAAGCCTAAGAAGGGGACATTACAAGAAGTGAACACAACTAGAGTTTATTTGAGTCCATTCATACGAAGACATGTAATACGTTGATTCAATGATGCCTCAATGACCTAGTTATTGTGCAATACAACCTTCCCCTTCGCACAAGAAAGGTGGAGGATATAGTTGTTCAAGAGCCTATATACTTGGATGAAATTAATCTATGCAAATACTAGATGAAGACACTCCCTTGTTTACAAAAACTGATATTGTTGATTTAAAGAGGCAAGCTATGGATAATGTAGCTACAACAAAAGCAGGGGACATTGGATTGCATGACATCATTGCAAATAATTTTGAACATGAGGTGTAAGAAGAGTCATTTCCATCTAGTTCTAAGGTGGATCTATAGCATTTTCATATAAGAGTGGAGCCACAATTGATTGCATGGACTAGTTCCTTGCCCAAATTTTTCATCAAAACGAGGAAAAAGAAATTGTAAATTGTTGTAACTTGCATGGATATGCAATTTAAATAAAAATCATCATAAATTCATATTATGTATCATAGTTATTGGTTGGCCGTTCTATTCACATGAAGATGCAAGATGATACTTTTTGTGTATTCAAATTTATTAGGAAACACTCTCGCAACATTTTATAGACTCATTTGATACATTATAGCTATATTTTGCATAAGATTTATGTTTTTATGTTATGGAATGAAAGGTCATTCTTATTTATGGGGTGGAAAAATGCTTCTTTTTTTAAAAAATATATGCACATTTTTCTTCCATGGAATGTCTAACATGTTGAATGAGCTAAAGGTGTATGGAGGCAAATTAAGTATATTTATGCATCCTTTCATGTTTAAGAGAACAATGTGAGAAGGATATTCCTACTGAATTGTTGTGAATGGTATAAAGTTTTTTTAAAATTTGTTTTGTCACATACTACAAAATTATATTGAAACATACTTTGTTGACTTCAAAATAAATATAAAATGGTAGTCTTTATGGTGGGTTTAAAAGATTAGAAGTCCAAACCTCACTAAGTGCATGTTTTGTCCCTTTTTAAGAGAAATATGGTTAAGTGTCTATATTTTTTGGGAGGGAAGGGGGTGCAGGGGGGTGTCTCATTATTGATTGGAGATAGAGGAGCCTTGTTGTAATGGGTGCACTATCAATCAAAAACAAAACCTTATTTTTTGCACATGGGCACTTACATACATGCATCTCATTCATTGCTTGTTCCCTCAAAAATTTTAGTTGTTTTAATGTTGCATTTGACAAAATAGAGTCTAAGGGGTTCAAAGAGGAGGATGGACAAGCATTCCCATCTCCAATTAGTTTCTTGCTCAAAGATTGGATATACTACTTGAGCAGCAGTTTTGGTAGAAGTAGATGGCATTTCAATTTTTAGTTGGGTGTGAGTGTTTAGTTTGTTGTTTCACTTCAATGTGGTGTTCCATGTTAGATGTATTGAATTCTATTTTGGTTTTCCATTTCGGAGCTTTGATGAGAAACAATGGTCTAGTGGAGTTATGTTCTCGTTCCTACCTCTTGATTGATAGGGAGGAAGGTAGGTCTTTATGATCAATTATTGGGTTGTTTTATACCTCTAACAAGTGCCTATGCCAAAGGAGTAGAGACAAAGTGTGGTTAAGCAAGTGGGCATTGATTGAGGATGCACCTAAAGAGCTCTAGATACAAAGAATTACTAGGGTAATGGTCATTGTATTTGGGAAATGATGGATCTTGCTCATATTGTGTGTGGTACGGATGGTCACAGGCATGCTAATAGATGAATGGCAGCATGTTCATGTTAGTCTCCAAATTCTAGGAGACAATGGTACAATGCACTAGATATACAATATTGATGAGTGTTGCTCATAAAAGAATGTGTGGCAAAGGATCAAACATTAGGAGGATGCATACAAGTGTTGACACTGGTCGATTCGTACTAGAAGACAAGACTAAATTTATAGAGTGGTAGGGTGAGTCAAACTAAAGGATGCTCTAGATCATCTTAGTTTTCCCCTTTTGGATCAAGGTAGGGCGATAGTTGGTGTTTGTTCATGTGATTCAAAACATGTTTTATTTTATGTTTGTATATTAGATTAATGTTAATATTGTTAGTTGGGTAATTGGAAAGTTAGGTGGTTGGGAAGTTGAAGGTAATTTACAAGAATTCAAGAGAATGGATGGCATTATAAAAGCTGTTCCATCTTTGTAATTTCTAACCTTGCATGGTATATTTTGTGTGTGTTCCTTTATATTATTTGCAAATGTAAATCTCTATTATTGTTTTATGTGTATCTAGTCTTCAACACAACGGTAACGCATGCATGGTGGAATGGTATAGTTTCAGTGTGGGAAGCACAAGGTTGAAGGGTTGAGTCACAAGGCAGGCAAATAGGGGGATGAGCAAAAATGCATGGCCACTTCAGCATAACAAGTAAAAGAGTAT